>JAVQJW010340247.1:0-10828 GCA_036025195.1 Hypseleotris klunzingeri
TGGCTTAATTAAAATTCTCCAATTAATTATTAATTAATTAATCAATTATTATGTATCATAGAGGCACCAAAGTCTACATATGTCTGCGTCTTCATTATATGTAACTGCTCAGAAAGTTAAAAGAAGATCGGGCAAAAACTGTTTCAGTTAATTAATTAATAACTTATTCCTGACCTTCCCTGAAAGTTTCATCCAAATCCGTGCAATAGTTTTTGCGGTATCTTGATCACAGACACGCACGCACGCATGCACACACGCCAACGGAGGCGTTCACATAACCTCCTGGCGTCGGTAATAACAGCAGTACAACAACAGATATGCAGTGAAAGAACTCACCAGTTTTAACCAGCTCCTTGATGAGCTCCTCTTTCATCCGAATGGTGACAGACAGCTCCCTGATCTTCTGTTGTGCCTGAAGAAGACTCCATTCTGAAACTCCTTCAAAACCTTTGAGACTTTCACGTGCTGATGTCTCCCCTGAACTTGAACTTGCTGCATGAGAATTTAAATATTTAGAAAAATGACCAGATTGATCACTGAATAAGCACGGTCAATGTATTATTCAATGTAAAAGAACGTACATGTTTTTCTTGTCAAACTGGCATGTTGGTCCATATCAGACACTTGACAATTTAAACCTTTAGCCCCTGTGACCAATCCAGACTCCATGTCCTTCTTGTTCCACATCAGGTTTATTTGTCTAAGGGAAGGAGTATGTCAATTCTCACATTCACTACAGTTTAAGTTACTGAGTTAGTGAAGTATCCAGTTAGTTACCTGCGCTGATCCCGCGTGACACTGGAGTGATTCCCATCTTCATCTATCTCATCCTCATCCTCATTTTCTTCATAATCATCAAAACAGCTTCCAGCACTAACCTATAATGGAGAACAATAAAACCCAAAATATTTTGATTCTGTTGATGAATAGAAATATGATTTCTGATGCTAAACAGGTAACATCAGTCTGTGCTAGTAGAATACCTGATTGTTTATAATCCCATTCTGTGAATGTTTTATCGAAGCCAAAGGAGCGGTGTGTGGTCGAGACTTTAGGCCCAAACCTATGAGCCCCGGAGAGGACAACAGAGACTGCAACTCTGTGATGATATCCTGTTGCTCCTGCAGCTTATCACTCTGTGTCGAGTAACACAATATGAACCATAAATGTTAACATGAATATAAGGCAACAATAAATCTCAGGCAAAATAAGCTTCATGCCTCTGACCTGTAGCTTATATTGCTCCATTGCATCCTCAAGAGCTGCTAAGAAGTCAGTGTTTTCTCTTTCCAACTGCTGAATTCGTACTTGAAGCTCTTCAGAAACCTCTCCATCCTAGACAACAGGCAAGCAGTATTTTAAAATGAATTACCTGAAAAATCCATTGACACTTAAGGAAATGACCAGTGAAAAACCTACTTGTTCTCTTGCCTTCCTCAGTGCACACTCCTCAGTGGAGCTGTTCTCGATACCACTGTCTGGTCCAGAGGCTGTGGTCAGTCCACTCCTCTCTTCCTCGACCGAGCATAACCACTCCTTCACTCTCAGACTCTGTTCAGCTGTCAGTGCCCCTTCACTCTGCAGCTCCCTCAGCAACCTGTAAATGATCATAGATGGTGAATAACAAGAATCCCTAAAATTAAAATCACTTTAGTATACAGTCATAAAATAACTCTGGCCCAACCTGTAGGCAGTGTCTGTACAGGTCCTGTAGTGAGCACTCTGAGCTTGTATCCGGTTGATCTCTCCTTCCCCCAGTCGAGGCCTCCGGTTTGGTTCGGCGTGTGCGATAATTCGTGTCTCTGAGCGCTGGCGGTTTTCAAGTGCTCTGCGGAGGGCCTTTATCTGTTGCTCCAGTCCCTCAACTCGATCCGGCTCACGCTTGCAGTTGACTGTTGCTCGGTTTTGAATGTTTCGGGCCCTTGTGGCGTAGTTGAGTGTGTTGAGACTTTCATCAAAGTCTGCAGAGGATGGGCTAATGCAGGCAATCATCAGGGTCTTTGAATTGCCTCCGAGTGAATCTTTTAAAATCCTAGTTTATGTGGTAAAACAAGGATAAATGTTTCATTATGTTTCCTTTTTACTTTAAACTAATTTATTTCCAAATTTTTTCTTACCTTGTTATTTTTGAATCTCTATAAGGTATGTGAGAGCCTTTCCTCTTGGGGTCCCCCAGTGCTCCAATGACATTTCCTAAAGCTAAAAGGCCACTGTTGATCTGGATGCTCTCCTTTAGCCTCTCCCCGGTGTTTCCTGTTCTTAAGATGCGCTCGGACCCAGCCAGGTCCACAAAATGAAACTTAGACGACAACATTTGTGGTCCTGCACTTGCATAAAGACGAGAGCCTCCTCGCCTCTGGTCCATATAGATGGTGAAAATAGTATGAGATCTGCTGGAGTTTGGGTTCATCTGAGTCGCACCAGTGTGTCGGGCTGTGTTTCCTGATTCCAATAAGCTCAGCACCTCATCGAGACCCTCCACTTCACACTCTTTCACCCCACACATAACTAAAAGAAGAAAATAAAAATAATGTATACCAGAGCAGACAAACAGCAAAAAAACCAAACAAACAAGATGGGCTGTTCTAAGTACCAATGTTGCCTTTATCTTCTCTGATGTGGATGTCTTTGCTGGCAGTTTCCATCTCGAGTAAGTCCTTGAAATCTTCTTTATAGACTTCCAGATAAGAGACACGGACAGAGAAGTCTGTCAGGTCGTTTTCATCAAGAAGCTTAAAAACATCTGCCACAGCCCTGGGTATAATGCCCTGCTCCTCATCTCTGAAGGAACCTGCAAAACCACAAAACATAAATTGAACTTAATTTTCATTATTAAAGCAATCATGTTTATGTCAAATGTATGATTTACAACAAAACTTACAAATATTAGCTTCTCCAATAGTGTAGGTCTTTCCTGAGCCAGTTTGTCCATAAGCAAAGACAGTGGCATTGAAGCCTAGAAAGAATGAATCTATGAGGGGCTGGACAGACACTGTGTAGACATCTTCCTGACAGCATGTTTCTTCAAATAAAAAGTCACACTGAAAGTGTCGGTCGTGTCCAAGCGTCACGCGACAAAACTCAGGGTCGACTGTGATGCAGCTCTCGTGGCAGTGGAGCAGCTCTTTGGGCAGCAGTGGACGGACTCGCACAGCCACCTGTACAGCAGAGTAGTCCCCTCTGGCTTTATCACTGGGCACTTTGGGAGACATCTCCCCAACACATAGGCCTCTACAGTAAGACTTTGTCCATTGTTCAAGCTGATGCTAAGACAATAAAAACACTTTTTAGAAAGAAAGTTCAGTTTTACCATAGACTTACAACACTTTTATGTTTATACATAAAAAAAACAATCTGACATTCTTAATTTTTTATGATTATAGAAACAGTATAGTTAAAGGTAAAAAACATAGAAAACAAGCTTTTATGTTAATTTCTTACTATTTCATTTCAGTGGTTTTAAGAATGGTATGGTGTTTAATTGTGTAACTAGCCCCAGCAACAATCTTATAGACAAAATAACAAAGACATCTAAATACTTTATTATATTATTGTAAACCACAGTTTTATGTAGCCTGGGGTGATACGAAGTTTTAGCATCAAACTGGTGGGACTTGCCCTGTACCCAAATGCTGTTTACGCATTTCCACTTACTAAAGCGTTAACTACACGTAAAAACGTCAACGCCAACTAGATTTTGAGCAGCTTCACTTTTTCTATGATAAACCCTTTTCAGCGTCTCCCAGTTAAAATTAGCTTAGCAAAAGTTAGCCACTTAGCCGAAAACAACTAAACCAAAACATAAAAACGAGACAAAACTCTACATTTTTAGTTGCTCTTTTGTAAAAGACGAGTATCGTTAAATAGTCCTGTGCATTATGGTTAGTATTTGATCTCCAAATATTTCGTGACTTACAAAGTTTTAGGGAAGTTTTGCGTCAAAGAGTGATAACTTTGGAGACTCCATTGAAGAATGGAGCTGAGAATTGAGGAGGAGGAGCCCCAAAGTTTGGGTTTGGGTGAGAGCAGCATGGAGGACTGAGAGGACTGAACTTGTGCCTCAAGAGGTGAAATGTTGTACTTTAGGTTCTACTTAGTTTAATTATTAATGGATATAGTAAGTAAATAAACAAACAAACAACAATTAAAGTAAAGAAACAAACAATTTGAAGCCATGGTAGGCAAAATCAGTTCATAGTGGCATTGGGTAGGAATGGTATGCTTTTTAGTTCTCGCACATATCCTTTTTTTTTCGTTAAGTGTGTTTCATGGTGGTTAAACAATGATATGCAAGCACTATGACCATGCACTTCATTATTATGATAAAACGTCAATTTGTCTACGTTTAAACATTCTGGTGTTGCGTTGAAGGGGCGCCAGGTGGCAGTGTTGATCAACCTATATTTACATTGTTTGGATGTAAAAGTTTTTTATATAATGATGAGTGACCTGTTGTAATTTATAAAATGAATATCACGATAATTGTTATACTGATTATATAAAAAATTGGGAACATTGATCCCATCCAGTGATTCTGCCTATGCACCCTATAAAGAAAAGCAAAAGTGGCACACGCAGTGATCTTCTGTAGCCTACAATGTGTACAACAGGGGGCAGCACAAAACCCAGATGAAAATTTCATATCACCTTAAACATTTCTCAAAAACACAAAAACAAACCAGTAGTGACACATTAAACACACATTAAACCCATAGAGTTTATAAATAATTGTTTGTTTTTTTTTAAATGTTTTTTGTTTTTCAGATTTAGGATAATGAATTTACTGTGCGGGTTTATTAGTTCTATATGTATCCAGCAGTATATTCCACTAAACTTCAGGTAGCTCTTTACAAAACAATGGTGACATAACACAACCCTGTGGCAAGAGAGTGAGCTGGTTTCTTTTGACTGCAATACAATGACTTGTTTGTGGATATCATATTGGATGTCCCTGCTTTCCTTACACCCAACAGCACTCTCTAGAACAATGTTTTATCTGTAGACTCAATCACCTTTCTTAAGCTCCAAAATCTACTTGAAATATCATTAAAACTGTGGTTAGGCTGTTTCTTGGATGCAGTTTCAAATTAAGTAAGTTTTGTTTCCAAAAGAAAAAAGAAAGAACTACACAGTTATTTTTTATTTAGTGAATACAAACAGAAAACTTATTGTCTTCATGTAGATAGAACATAAATACAAATTGACCAGCATTATAAATAACACCTGGCTGTCCTCTTTCCTTGGTTCAATACATTGATCCAAGAAATCTTAGATAAATTATTCCAGATATAAATAACTTATTTTACATTTCTCTGACTGAATGCTACATGCGCTGTGCAGAACCAGTGTTTATTATTATTTTCTTTTTTTTTTTACTTTTGACAGTAACCATAGCATTAGATGCACTTGATGTTATGTTATTGTGGAGAAGTTACTGTAACATCCTTGCTTAAGTATTTTATATCTGTCTTTTAGAAGTCATATTGAGAAACAAACATGGTGACTTTGGTGATGTATCGACCTAGTTGCTCTCTTCTCTCTAGCTCAGTCATCTCCACTTCGGCCTCCAGTGTGGCAGGACCCTGGACAGGGCTGACCAGCATGAGCTGACCAGTCAGGCGATCGGACCGCTGCACACTGAAGTGACGCCGGATCTGCCTGCCTCCGAGGAGAGAGAAACGAAGGGTGTCCCCAACCTGACGCAGCGCTGAGACCCGGAACATGACCCGAGGAGCTGACAGGTTAGACACTACAGACAGGTAATGGTAGGAGAAGGAGTTTGGGGCTTGAGAACATGCTTTATTATCCATTGGACATGGGTTGCGCTCACAACGCCTACAAAGTAAAAACAATTCAGTATATTGTACATTTTACTTGGATCTCTGTCAAAGTCTCTTAAAGACAATACTTACATTGGTGATGTCTTGGCATATGTTGCAGAAGGAATTTTGGGGCATTCAACGCGGACACACTGGAAACCACCATATGTATTTATGCATGTCTGATCGCTGGTACAGTCATTTTGTCTGGTAGCACATTCATCAATGTCTGTGAAAAAGTGTTTTTAGTGGCATGTTATAAACATGTAACATGTTTTGGAGAGTCTGGAGAAAACACAAGAAGAGGACATTAACGGGTGTAGTGAAAGAGGACAAGGAGGAGGATAGTATTAGATGAAGGGAGACGATTTTCTGTCTTGTTGACATAGAAACATAATTATTGTTGTCGCTGACAAGAAAAGACCACTCTACATGACAGAATGTCAGAAAATATACCTTTACAGACTCGTCCATCTCGAGTTGATTCATATCCAGCGGGACAGGAGCAGCGGTAGCCTCCAGCGGTGTTCACACATGAATGTTGACATAGTCTTCCAGCTTGTCCATTATGAAACAGCTCACACTCATCTATGTCTGCAATAGAATGTGCATACCTTTGAACTTTCGCTATGCATTGTGTTTTGGCTGGTTATCAGATGGTTTTGTACCTGTGCAGATGTAGTCTCTATCTCTGCCAGAGATGGTGTATCCAGGCTCACATGTGCAGTGTGTTGTCCCTTGTACAGTAGTGCATCGCGGAGGTCGAACAAAAGGGCCACTGGTTGCAGCCGGTAATGTACCTGCAGCAGCAGCCGGAGAGGTGGCAGCAGATGTGTTTGTCATGGTGATAAAGACTGACAAGAGGAAAGACAGATCTGAATCTAGTGCATATAGTGTTTGATATGTTCATACTTCCAATCAGAAACTAGAAAGATGAACAAATAAATTATATTCATAACAAAAACACAAACCAAGTGTAACCACAGTCACACATAGAAGATCACATATAGGCATGTTGATGTTGGTGTATTAAGTATACCCACATGTTGGCACAGGGCTTTGACAGGTAACTCCAGCCCAGCCTTTGGCACAGAGACAAGAGAACTGATTCACTTCCTCCACACATGTCCCTCCATTCAGGCACGGAGAGGAGGCACACTCATTGATGTCTGAAATAAGAGACACACAAGTGCATCGTCACAGAAAATGGCCCATATGGAATCCAATACACTTGATGTTAAGATATTGCAACGTCATGGCGTAAAGTGAATGGAAATGAGGTTGATGTGTTCATGAGTAGGTCCAGTCTTTTTGCTGCTATCTCTAAGTCAGTGTGCTGTGGGCTGAGAGCACAGTTAATATCAAATATCACAGCATTCTTCGAAGTTTCTTGTCCTTTTTCAAGTTTGACTAACATGTATAGAAAAAGACACGAGATATGATCATGTATGTGAAAGGAATCTCAAAAGGCTGAAAAACACAAAAGGCAATAGAGTGCTTGATGACAGGGCCAAAAAGCGACCAATGAGATAGATTACTGATGATTTGCAGACACAGGAATGGGAGGAGGGTGAAGAGCCCCATACAACAAAGACTGGAAAGATTGACCCTTACCTCGGCAGGTTGGCTGCTGACCACTCCACACAAGGCTGTCCTGACAAAGCCGACTCTCTGGCCCGGCCAGTTCATATCCGGGCTCACACAGGAAGTGCACCTCATGCCCCACACTCTGGGATTTACCCAGTTTTCTGCCATTTACAGGTGCATCAAGTTTGGGACATGTTGCTGGTGGCATTGAAATATAATGTTTAATAGCAGAATTGTGGAGAAAATGTGTCTAACAAAGTACAGATTCACTTCACTGGACGATATGGTAAAAGCAAAATATCACAGTTTGATTTTATTTTGGTACATTAAATGTACATCTAATTAATTATTTGCCATAATACTTAATACATTTTAGTTTCCTATTATAATTATAATTATTATAATTATTATTTTTGTAGTAAGACTGGCATTGTTACAAATGACAATGAATAGCAGAGCATAAATGAATGCACTGTGCCACTATTCAACGATCTCCCCAGAATGTCATTGCTTCATATCACGATTAATTTTTATCACCATATTGCCCACCCCTAGACTCACTGTTGGTGGGTCTTGTAGGTGGCTTTGTTGCACTGTTCTGTAAAAGGTTTATTTTCTTCTTTAGGTTTCGTAAACTTTGTGTGTATGAAGTTTCATGTGCGGTCAGCAGCTTCTGGACCTGCTTCAAGGTACCTTGTACTTCTCTTCTACCAGGGCAGTCCTGAAACAAAACAGATTCATGGTTTATTAGATATAGTTCTCAGTAAGAATAAGACCTGGTATTGTCCTATATATTAGAATAGTCAGAGTTTGTGATTTGATCACTTAATTTGTAAATTACTGTGTCCCAGAAAACTAAATGAAAAATAAAGTCTGCTGAAAGAGGCATTTGTGTAGTGAGCAGTACAGAGGCTACCTGTTACCGGAGCTTGCATCTCAGTCACAAAAACAGAACACAGATTGTAAAACTTTGGCGTGAGTTTTTGATGTGGTTTCAGGTGTGTTTCGTAGATACTACATTACATAAAGTTATGTAAGTGTCGTGTCATTTTAGGAAAATATATGTAATAAGCAAAGGGCTTTCATTGTGGACATGCACTTGTGAATAAAGGTGAAATGGATTTAGGCTGAGGTAAGACTGGAATAAACATCACCTGTGATACAACCTGGGTTTCTGTTGGCAGGAGCAAAGAGCACTGAGATGTTTTTCATCCATTACTCATTAGAGGCAGCCCTCACCTCCATCCTCTCATGTTTTTAGACAACCAATTAGTGTTTTTGACCAGACACAGTTATGTAAGGAGAGTCAATATTGGTTAAAAACACCATTGACTATGATTGAACCTGGGTTTGGTTAGACTTCAGTCGATCTTGGGCCAGTGGTGTTTATAGTGTTGTAGTCAATGGCCTCTTTCTTCCTTTTCGCAGACACATTGCTTCATGATGTTACTTAAGAGTTGAGCAAGTATGCAGCATTGAAGGTGAAATGTTGCGTATTGTAGAATTATTTTTGTTGTCTCTAATATTGATTTTGTTTAAGTTTTCACTTTATAAAAAGGTTGTACACTTGCAAAGCCTAATATACATAACTCATATAAACACGCTCATTCAATCCTAATAGCAAATGCAAACACCCTGGTGTGGCTACAGAGCAACATTCACTGACACATGCTGCATTTGGAACAGCTTAGTACTTTTGCTGTGAGGCAAAGCATGGACATATTGAGAGTATTCATGGTGGAGAGCTTTTGGGCCCTAGTTTTCTAACTTAAGCATACAGTCACTTATAGGTTTTTATGGTTTAGTCTTTTAAGAAAAGAAACAAAAAGAAAAATAGTTTGATGAAATGCCTGTGAAGATTCTCACAGTTTAAAATGTAATTTGTGATGATGGAATGGTACTATAGTGAGTATTATGTATGAAGCACTTACCTGTCCAAATGTAGACTGCATTGAAGAGATATACAGTAAGGTCACAACAAAGGCTGAAACAAACATATTTCCACACGACTGGGTCCTGAAATGTGCTAAATGCAGAGAGTTGTCCAGGTGAAAGCAGAACGTCAGGCGATACTGGAAAATGTGTAGCTCAGAACCACTGCGGAATGTGGGTTTACTCCTCACCAGCCAATCAGAGAGAGGAGACCTCAAGAAAAATATTAACACTATTTTTTACTCACTTGATTTAAAGAGCCTCCCAGGTAAAAGTGTGCATAGTATATGTGGATACCAAATAAAAAAGGAATATTAGCCGAGAAAGTTCCATCAGTTCCATAAGTCCATAAGTTCATTATTAACTTTGTATTCTTGATGAGCATCAAATCTAGGAAGTCCGATGTGAGATGCTTTAGTTAGTACAAAAAAAGGTGTTGTCATATACATTAAACTATAAAATATTGATCTATGGGTGGCGGGAGTGGTGATAACTGGGTAAAAAGTGTGTTTTGGTGAAAATATTCAAACAGCCACACATAAAAACAAAACAAAGCCACTTCGCTCTCACTGATTCATCTGAACGTAGTTGAGTTTCCCGAAAAGTCATCACAAATTGCACCTAACTACAATGGACACCTGCTCAGTCATGCAACACAATTCTTTTATCACTGCTGGGAAGTATAGACAGATGAGTAAGCAGTCCGGTCCAGTCTTTAAAAGAACGCATTTAGCATTTAACAAGTTAAAAATAGATTTCAAATAGTAAAGCAAAGTTTAATTACTGAGACAATATACATACAATAAACATATTTAAACTTAATCCCCTTAAAACCTACAAATATCCTGTTATTGAGCTCTAACAAAAATGTATAATCAATCTCATTGTTGGGAGTAAATTTTAAATGCTACTTGTTTCTACCATGTACAGAATGTTTAATTAAACAAACTTACACTTACAAACGTACAAAATAGACCTAAAGAAACATGAAAAGCTTAGTCATAAAACCTGAAGTGGTTGAGTGCTTTGTTTAGTGAGTATTTAGTCACTGCTTTGAAAACAGCCCACTTGCTGCACATGGCTGCCTCTTGTTGCTTCTACAAAAAGAGGGAGTGAAATTGGAGCAAGGCACTGAAGTTTTGGGAAGTGTTCGTGCCTCAGTCACTCTCACAAAGCTTTACTATGGGCTCTGTCACTGTGTTGGATCTATGCATCGCTTTGAGTCTGCTGCCTATGGTCATCTGCACAAAACTTATCGCCACCAAGGAGTCTGCAGACACCGGTAAACATTCACACACACACAAACAAACAAACACATTTTTATTAATTATGACAAGAATCTGATCTAAAAAAATGCATGTACTTTTTTGCCTTTTGTTTCATTTGTAGGTTTGTAGTATTTTGTTTTGCTACAAAAATAGGGTATCTGGTAGTCAATGCTTTTATGTATGAAACTGTTTTTGCATTATCACAAAATTGTATAGTCCTTA
>JAVQJW010340304.1:0-11200 GCA_036025195.1 Hypseleotris klunzingeri
TTTTTCTCTGTTATTCTTTCATTCCAATCTGCTTATGCAACTGCTAACCTGCCTTATGTCAAAATATGGAAAATATTACCTCTCAAACTTTTTTATTGATGAATAATGTTTCATTTTGAGCCTATAATATCAGTATGAATTGGTCAATCTGGTGCTTTGTTTGTGTGTGATGAGATGGGTGCAGTGGGGTGGCCCATGGAGGATGGCAGGGGTGCCCACATGGGTCGGTGCCACCTGGAACTGGTTTAGTGTGGTTCAGCCCAGACTGAGGGGTCTTTGTACTCGCTCTGTGCTGTGCATAAGTGAGGGGGGGAAAGGGACAAAAACACTGTTGATAAAGTTAATGTGGAGAAACACTAATTATTCAGCCCTAACTCCTGTGTTTTCAGAAGCAAGGGTTTAATGCTGTTCTTGGCAAATCAAATGTGCAAGGTCAGTTGTCCGCAATAGCCTATACACACAAGCTTTTGTTTAGGAATGTGAATGAATGTGTGTATATGTATGTGATAAGTTGGTCTAAACTAGTGTAAATTTTCCACATCTTCTCAACAGTAACAAAGCATAGATCAAGTCTGCAGTGTATTGAATACTAAAACTGCTTGAAAACTGCCTGGTCTGAATTTAGCAAACAAGTAATTAATCAGTTAAATTATTCACAGTAACCACGGTCAAACTATGACTTTTCCAATATCAAGAAGTAAATGTGTCCAATTAGTTTTGCAAAATGGATTTTAAGTGATTTGGGTTGAACCAATTTTCTATTGCAGGTTCATGATCCAAACTAAAAAAAAAATCTTTCATTTCTTGAACAGCTGACCACTCAATTATTTTCTTTTGGTCAATCATTGCCTCGTGATTCCTTGTAAATTTGGCAGCTTGAAGCGAGTAGCTATGGATACACTTTGGCATGGATGCTGGTTTTAGGTGTACGAAGGGTGTAATAATGAGACTCTCGGGGCGCAAAGTCTGGTTTTAGGTCAGAGATTAGGGCAGGGTCAGTTGCCACGGTGATGTATGTAATCTGTAATTAGCAGGTTGGGATGAGGCTGAGGTGGTGGAGCTCCAGGCCCCTGTGGGGAGAATCATCCGTGGGAACAGTTCAGCTGCTTTCTGGGAATCATCCCGAGAGAAAACTGACAGCAACTGTGGGAAAGTTTTAGGGATACTGTACATGCAATGGAGAAATGCATTCCCCTCTGTTTGTGTTTACTTCCTGCACAAAACAACAGAATCTAAACAATATTTGATAACTTAAGGCACTGGCTAACTCTATAGTATTTCGTGAGTACTTGTTGGCTGACAATAATGTGACCTGCTAAAGCCGTTTGGCCTTTCAACCCAGAAAGTTCAAGTTGAGGGTAACCTGTCTTTCATTGTGACTTGTCATCATTATGTCATAGACAATACTTAACCTAGAACACAGTATGGTTTAAGATGGCCTATGTAAAGTAAATAATGCATATAGGTGCTGTACATATTTCAAGAGTAGTCACCCCAATACCAAGTCGTAAAATGAATAGTAAACAATCCAAGCAGTTCACTGTCTGGCATCAGTTAAAGGTTTTGTAGTGGAAGTGCTAAATGCTAGTGTGAAGTTTGAATTTAAAACATTAATGCTGAACCATGTGCAGACAACATGATCAAATATTTATGCTTTAACATGCTTATGTCAAAAGAACAGCTGCCACTGAGTTCACACTTAGGGACATGTGATACACCTCACGTAATGTAGTTAGTATTAAGCCTAGTGTGGGAAGCTTATAGCTATGGGAAAGTTGCAATTAAAATACATAGGTACGTATGCGTATAAATTAAATGTGTGGTATTTTTATTGCAATGCTTATTCTGTTTCCTTTTATTTGATAACTAAATTAGTTAGACTGCACAAAATTTGAGATCAGCCTTTTAAAAATCAATGTCTTCATATACCTTACCTAGAAGTCAAAACAATGTATTTTTATTACAGTTTTATGTAATATTTGGATCTATTTCAGCATGGAATTACATAATGAACTGTAAAATCAATGTGGAAGTGGACAAAGTTGAGCCTGAATTCCTTCATCTCACCATTCCTGAATGAGATGCAGGGAAGAGGAGTGTAAAGTGTACGGAGGGCCCCCTGTACAAGGACCTCTTTATGATAAGAGTGTTCTGTGAGTCATGGCACTTCACAGTCTGTCCACAGCCGGAGGAGGCCTGTCTCATGTTTGTTGAATGACACAGTGTTGTCAGAATGTCAGGATGTCATGTCGGGATGTTTGGCCATTCAACGCTCCTCTGCCCCCCTCCTCTCTGCTCCCCAAACATGAAACCAGTGCGCTTTTTGACTTATATTTTAACAAACCGGTGCTTATTCAAAACACCAGGCATCTTCTGCAGGACTGAAAGGGGCCCTTTTGTACATTTTCCATAGCTTTTTTAATTTATTTTGTTTACCTCAAGCGTTGTACATGGCTCTGGTCTTCTTGTGTTTTTGAAGGCCCTCTTTCCACTTGCTGCAGACACCTACTTTACAGTTACAGTTTATACAAGTAGCCAGATGGGGTTTCTTTACTCATAACTTTAGTAATTTCAGCTCCTTAGAGGGTCAGCACTTCAGCTTATAGTATTGCTCAAAGATGCATAAATGACAATAATAAAAGTCCTTGCATGTTTTTGACAATGAAACATCATTACGCTCGGACAAGTAAGTTAGTACAATAGATCCCTTTAATTGATTTAATACAGAACTTCTTAGAAAGAGGAGTTGTTTGACTAAATATGTTAAGCTGACAGGTGTGTTTCGTCTTCACTGATAACAAAGGTATGACCCCAACGAAAACAAACATACGGTGCTGGTATGAAAGCAGTTATTACAGTTTATGGAAAGAGACGAGTCATATCCTGGGAATTTACACTACACCTGGTGGTTTTAATGTCGTAGTATTAAGTGTCTTATACGTAAGTGAAGTTTATTAAAGTGTCTTGTAAGTAAAGTTGTGTAAATTTTGTCTTGTTTGGTCAGATTCGAGGAGTTTCCTGGACAGTATGAACCATGCTGGCAGCTCTACAGAAGGAGATGTTTCAGTCACTCCAGCGTCGTGTCAGAGGATCTTTGGGTCTATGTACTCCATGTCATCAAACAGCCCCCTCCCACACACAGACACGTATGTACGCTGGGCTCCGAAGGGAGGTACTACATACATGACAGACACAAAACATCAAAGAAAACCAACTCAACTTTGTGTAATTAGAGGATAGCATTGGAAAGATCTATGTTGTAAAAATGGTCTGTCTCCCATCAAAATACAGTCATTGAATAATCAGCATTGTTTAGGAGCTCTGCACTTACACTCAACAAATACACATTTAGTGCCTTTTAAAATACCCATTGTGTTTTAAGATTTTGTTCCTTATTCATTCACTCCACAGTCACATTGATGGTGGCAACTACTTCAGTAGCCACAGCTGCCCTAAGGCACACTGACAGAAACACCAATCACACAACCACATTCATTCATAGGCAAAGTGTCTTGCTCAGGGACACAACGCACCTCATGCCCATCCCATAAACAGATTAAGTAGTAAAATGAAAGTTTAGTACAGCTCCCCACTAGTGAAGGAGTTGATCCCCCAAAGACTTTTGTCACAAAGAAGCTTGTATCTTGACAGACAGTTGGCTAAAACCTAAAGTTGCGTTGCAAATTATCTACTGTGGTGACCAGTGAACAAGCGACTGCAAAATGACTTCCTAGTTGTCTTTCAAGTTACTTTGAACCCTTTGAAATTTGTATTGTTTAAAATTCTATTAAAAGAACACTTAGATACAAGTAACTGTATGATTAATTACTCAAGTAATATCAGTAGTATATGGTTTGACAGCTTTTGCCATTGTTGTTTTTCTGCATGCAGTTCCACTCCTCCTCCCGTGTGGCACGACCAAACCCCAAATTTATCTCAGCCCTCGCCCCCTCTGTCCCTCAACTCCCCTAAAGCCCACAGCTCTCCCCGGGGTGCTCTGAAGTTTTTGGGTGGCAGACAGACTGATAGCACAGACTTCTCTTCACTTTTGGGGAATGGTAGCCTGGAGCACAGCCTGCTGGAGGCCATGGAGGGCCTGGAGGGTGTGGGCCTAATCGGAGATGGGGTCCTGCCCCCTCTGCTGCCCGAGAAGAGGAGAGGAAGTGAGATGGGAGAGCTCGGGTCACGGTCTCCTTCCATTAGTGGGTTTTCAAGTCCTCACAGCGGCAGCAGCCTCAGCATCCCCTTCTCCTCATCTATGAGCCCAGACCCCCTTAGAGGATACGGAGGGGCGCCATCACCAGGACCTGGTAAACACTCACACAACTCTCCATTATGTGATAAAAGCTAAATAAGCAAACGCTAAACTAATGTTGCCTGACCACCTTTCTCACATTAAGATACTGTCCAGCTAAGTCATTGGTCATGGACATTTTACCTGTCTTATGTGCGGTAGGTCAATACATTACTTAATTGGTGAGGATGTAAAGTTTAGTTTAGTTTCCATTATTTGTCTCCAAAGAGAGAATACAGTATGTTTTGATAGAGGGCTGATACTGCAACCAATACATACAGACAACAGACATCACTACAGTCACAAGTGAAACATTATCAAATTTACAATGTACAAGTTATGAGTTTAACTCATAATAAAAAGTCGATCAAATGTTTTACAGACTTTAGCAGAAAAATAGAATGTGCAAACTGTATTGTTTAGCTTTAATTATAAGGTTTCTAAAGTCAATATTTACATGTTTAAAGACCCCATACAAACGTTCTTTGAAAGTTATGTCTTTTATCAAAGCCTTTTATATAAAGTCAGCCCTCCTTGTGCCACTAATGAATAAAATCACTTTTGGGGAGGTCAACCTAGTTGTTCAAATTGGATTGTATTTTAGGTATTGTTTTAATCTTCTTTAATTCTGAAGTGACCAAAGGAAATCCTAATTTTGGACTTCTGTTTGTCTTGTAGAGTTCGGCAGTAAGCAAGATAATGTGAAGTTTGTTCAGGACACGTCCAAGTTTTGGTACAAGCCTGACATTTCCAGAGACCAAGGTAAATGTTGGCCTTGGACAGCGGAGCCCAACAAACAGCTCATAATAATAGGCTGTTGTGCAAACATTTCCTCTTATACAGCTCCAACCTGAGATTCTAACTTTAGCTTACGTCTGTTTCCCCTTGTGTTGACCCCATGAGCAGCTATCGCCCTGCTAAAAGACAAAGAGCCCGGTTCATTCATTGTTCGAGACAGTCATTCGTTCCGTGGGGCATATGGGTTGGCTATGAAGGTGGCCACTCCTCCCCCGTCTGTGATGCAACAGAGTAAAAAGGGTATGTGTCTGTCAACTTAAAGGTGTAGTCCGTAGGCTACAAAAAAAAAAACTGACTATCTGACTCTGTTCTGTGATGTAAAGTAGGTTGGCTGTACTCTACAGAGGCCAAGGTAGGGACTAAAGTAAAACTCGACTACTATTGATCAATGTGGCAAGCCAAAAAGTCTAAAGTTGCTATAGAGGCCAAGTGACAGATTACCTATTTTGCATCATATAACAGGGCCAGATAAAGCATTTTCTTTTTTTATTTTAGAAAACCTACAAACTACACGTGTAATACACAAAATATGCAATTTTATTCAACTATTGCTTGAATTTGGAATGCCAGAAATTAGCTAATTTGTTTCATTTCTGTTTCAGTTGGAGACATGTCCAATGAACTAGTCAGACACTTTTTAATTGAATGCACACAGAAAGGAGTCCGTCTCAAAGGCTGTCCAAATGAACCATACTTTGGTAAGAGTATTTACATTACAAACATATATGACCTTTTTATACTGTATGTAGTATAAACACACTATCTAGTGCGTCGCGTTGTGGATAAAAGTGTTGTAAGTTTAGTTATTCTGCAACTTTACATGACTTTCAAACACCAGGTGTAAATTTGGTGTGTCACATTTCTAGGTAAGTGTGCCCTTCAGGTAAACAAGGGTCTTTTGTGCCTTTGCTTCAGTGCATTAAAGCTTGACATTTAAAAGTGCAGACTTCAGCAGAAAGTGAACTCTAAGCAGTTAGTGTTAATGGTCCACCAGGAGAGCAACAATTGGGTCATAAAAGCTTAGATATTAAAGTCTCCTCAGCCTCCCCCTACTGGTCAAAACGCTGATGTGCAGATCTCTCATCACTAACTTTCATCAACAGGAAGTCTCACAGCTCTTGTGTGTCAGCACTCCATCACACCTCTGGCCCTACCCTGCAAACTCATCCTGCCTGACAGAGGTACACTACAAACTGTTCACAATGCTACATATTTCCAAGTATTATACTGTATGTAATTTCTTCATATTTTTCTAGACCCAATGGAGGAGTTGAATGATTCGACTACACAGACAGCAACTAACTCAGCAGCTGAACTTCTTAAACAAGGAGCAGGTGAGATATTATGTAACCTAACAATATGTGGGATCTAAATGTATCAGTGAATACCAACACAAAACTACTAAAAAATATGGCACTGCACCCTCAATAAAAATATCAAAATCTAATCAAAACATGTTTTTTAGTTCAAGTAAAAACTTTGTCCAGGAATGCATGCCTTTCATGCCTTTTGGGGGGTGTTTAGTAATAAAAAAAAGCCTTATTATCACTGACCATCACCAAACTCATATCACCTTCATTCAATGGCAATTTGAATGAAGGTGGGACACCACAACAGTTTATGCAGCTCCATTTTGCAATCAATATAAATGGCAAAACTCAGAAAACTACTCTCGGGATGTTTTGATGAGGGAACAACATTATAACATTGTAGAAAGCTCTGAAAAGTAAATTTTGCATAATAGGGCCCTTTTAACTGTGGATCTGTGTTACTCTTCAGCATGTAATGTTTGGTACCTGGGCTCTGTGGAGCTGGAGTCTTTGACTGGACTACAGGCCATTCAGAAGGCCACCACTGTGACCCTGTCCAAGGACCCTCCTGCTCCATCAACTGTGGTCCACTTCAAAGTGTCAGCACAAGGCATCACGCTCACAGATAACCAGAGGAAGTGAGTGCTCTGACAAGTTAAAAGTTAAAATACATGTTAAGTTAATCGTTGTTTCATGTGTGTCCTAATGTGGTTGCAGGTTGTTCTTCAGGCGACATTATGCGGTCAACACTGTCATCTTCTGCTCTTTGGACCCGCAGGGCAGGAAGTAAGTGCCCCACAGTTACACAAAATAAAACAATTACATGTAGACATTAACCCAATGGAATATAATAAGATTAGGATCACTTTTATTTAGATATTTCATTCTCTTCTTCAGGTCCTTAGGTTGGTACACACTGGACAATGGCCATTTAGTTTCAAGGCTGATAGAGAGACATACCCTGAAACATTTACACCTTACTTTAACCTTTACATTTGTAGACAATATAATAATCCACACTAAATACGATTATACATTTGGAGATCTAAAATATAATCATTTTCATTTTCAACAGATGGAAACGAGACAGTGGATACACAGCAAAGTAAGTTTTGCTTAAATATATGTACCACTGTGCACCTACCCTGACAAGAGCATAATAATCTACTAATGTTTTTGTCATTTTTTGTAGGATCTTTGGATTTGTAGCAAGAAAGTCCCAGAGCGAGACTGAAAATGTGTGCCACCTCTTTGCTGAGCACGACCCAGAGCAGCCAGCGAGTGCTATCGTCAATTTTGTTTCCAAGGTCATGATCGGATCACACAAGAAGTGATGTGCCAAGATCAGAGGACTATTTACCAAATACAAATGGACTGCAGATTGTAGTTGTACTTGCACACTCCAGCACTTGTTCACCACGTTCATCCTGCAAAATCCCATACGTTCTAATGACTGCACTGCAGAATGATACCACTAGAGGGAGCCAAGTCATAATAAAGTTCCACTGAAAGAGAAGAACCTTTCTAGATTTCTACAAGATATATTTCTGAAGCATTTTAGAAAGCGTTTAAAATACTTTTTGAAAAACGATTTTAATGTCGATTTTAATTTTCTATTTCCCTGTTGATTATACCTGTGTTGATTTGATTGATGATGCCAATATAAGTAAGAGATACAATTCATTCCAAAATATTTTATTTGTTATTCTGTAAATCAGAGTTTATACCAGCTTTGTCAAACCACAGCCTGTTTAACAGACAAAGCCAGTCATGCGGTTGCCTTGTAGGTAAAATGTAATGTATTTATCTCTTTTACCAATGTGTAAAAGCTCTCTATATTTACTTATTATATATATTTTTGTATATTAACACATGTATGTGTATGTACATTAGCAATAAAGACAGTATACCTATTCAAGTACTCTGCTTTGCTTCATATTGCTGCTGTTGGAGATCACATAATGAAAGAAGTGTAAATGTATTAGGATTATATCAAAGTTAAGCTCCTTCACCCAAAACTAAATATAAAGGAGAAAATGTATAATGTAATTTAAGAGGTTACCAATAGATGGCAGTATAAAGCCTCCAAAGGTCACTCTGCATCCAAGCTCATCCTTTAAAATGAAGGGATTTTTACACATACTAAAATTGTTCAAATGTGAAAAAACTTGTAGAATCTATAATCTGTATTGATATTGTATTTAGATGATGGGTTCAGGTTTTGATAATGGCCAGAATTTGAAATAGTAAATAGAAATTTTTTTTTTTTTTTTGGTAAAATGTGAAAGTGGGTGAAACAGGTCATCCTAAACTGGGTACATTTAGACAAAGCAGTGCAGCTCTGTTGACAGCTGTCTGTCTGTGTCTGTGTGTCTACACTGAGAGTCTAGTATCACTTTGAGGCCAGATGGAGGGTCCGATCAATAATTACGTGCTTGAACAGAAAGATAGAAGACAGAAGAGTTAGTCAGTCCTGTTCTGCTGAGTCACCTAGCGCCATTTTGTCCTCTGCTTGCACTTCCTGCTGCACTTCCTGTCAGGAGGCATCAGCACCTGGCGGTTTCACAGGCGCCCCTGCAGTCGCTGCTGCAGGACACAACATTCCTGGCATTTCTCGCTGCGAATGGTGTTTGGAAATCCAAATGCCGGCTTCCGCTCGGGAATGCCTGCCTCACAGAGTTCCAGTCAGCCTCTGATCCCCGGCCTCCTCTCACTTTATTTGAGTTAGCTATTTAAAGCCCATGCTAAGTGCACTGCTGCTGCTCTGACTGCACATGGGGCAAACATACTCCAAATCACACACCAAAACCACACAAGCCCACAAATAATCCCTCTCCTATTTTTAATTTGGGGGTTGGGGTGACAGCGCCTGTAGCCTGACAGCAGCCTCCAATATGATATTTGAGGCCATTTGATTTCTGAGTAGGGCAGAGACACAGAAGAAATGTAAAAACAGGATTTCATTTTATTTTCCTTCATTTATTTCCTGGGATTTATTTCAGCAACTAGAGAAGGATACAATGTAGTCTGGACAGTGGCCATTTAGATGCAGGGAGACACAAAGACTGAATGAATCATTACATTTACTACAAACAGTTTAACAAGTTACCAATTCCCCTAACACGTGCATGCCTTTAGTGGGTGTGGGAGGAAGCTGGAGTACCTGAGAGAACAAACAGAAATGGGAAGGACATGCAGACTCCACTTGGAGAGGTTGTATGTCAAAGGATGTGCCACAAGGAGAAGATGCGTGTTTAGTTTTTACCTGCAGTGCATGTTTGTTTTGGGGACCTTCATTTGTTTTGTTCAAATGTGTTTTTAAAAGGGAGTGCCGCACACACTGAAAATAGTGCTGTACGCATTCTAAATTGTATCAGTGTGAACAAGCTCATGGGAGTTGAATTACACATAATTTCTAGTTGGACTGATCTACTTAAGTAAATTGAGTCGATGTAGAGCAGCAGTATTTGAGATTTCTTAAATTGTAAAGTCTATGGGAGCTGATTCTGCATATATTTATAGTTAAACTGAATGAAAGAGGTTTCGTGTGTACGTGAGCCACAGCACATGCTGTGAAATCAGTGGCTTTAGGGCTGAGACTACTTTGTATTTTCTCATAACTGCCTGAAACACCATCATTCACCCAGCCACATACACACTCACAAAAGGGCCTGACCACTTGGGTATCAGCGTCAATCTCAATGAACCTGTCCCCGGGGGGCGGGGCCGGGCTAATGTCCCACACAATGAGCTCCTGCTGGGCTGCCGAGCCGAGCAGAGGCCAACAGATTAACTTGCATTACATCAGCATCCCCACAATACACCTAATGAGGAAGGCTTTCTGTGGAGGGTGAGAGCCCTGCCATTGCATCACTAATTAAAACCAATGACTCACTTTTGCTGAATCATGCTGGGCACTGATTTGTTTTGTTCATTCATCATTTCTATTTTAGGCAACTTTAAATTAAATTCTACTCAACTTTATGATGAATGTAAATGCACTGCAAACAAATAGCAAATAGCCTTTAACCTAAAATTCAAGAATACATGGATAAGCAGTCTCTACTGGAATGCAATATAGTCAATACAATTTATTGTCATATTACACATCTTAGTGTTATTATAGACTGTAGGTATGGTCCCTTTTTAAAGCCCTTCAAAAACATGCATTTAGTTTGACTGAGATATTTTTAAATGCTCCATTGGAAATATTAATTTTGCAGCTGGCATGTCTACATCATGCTTGAAGCATGCTGATTGAAATATTAGTCAAACTTTTGCAGTGGGTCAGAAAGACAGCCGCAGACACAGTGACTGCTCCAATAAATTGTGAAATGTATATTAATTACAGTCTTGGCTATGTAACAGTGAAACAGTTTTGTTGTGTTCAAAATCATACCATGACCAAGCAAATATGTTTGTTGTACTAATATAATAAATCTAAATGGAAAACTTTTTAACGTTTCCAACTTTTAACCTTTTTAAACATAGGTCCTCTATTATGCAAGCTTTCTGAGTTCTGAGTTTCTAATGTTTCTACCTCAAACACATTCCCTAAGTTGTGTTTTGTTTCATTCAAGCATGTTTGAGTAATTAATTATGTTGAGCTATAGTCCTCTCCAAGAGCTGAAAACAAAATGACCACGGGAGTCACCAAAGTTGATGTCATTAATTGGGGCAAGCAATGAAGTGAACCTGTCTGCTCCTGCACTGTCAACACACCTAGGGAATCATTGTTGCTAACACAGTTTAACATGTCTGTATGAAGTAGATGTGTGTTTAGCTGTGAGGATGAAAA
>JAVQJW010340710.1:0-10720 GCA_036025195.1 Hypseleotris klunzingeri
CTGGCAGCCACGCCTCTGTCAGTATGCCCCAGGTGTGGCCACACAAGTAGCTTACCACCACAAGTGTGACTGTGGTGTGTATGAATAATAGACTCAAAATTGTAAGCGCTTTGAGAACGCCTTGGGCATTGTAAAGTGCAATACTAAATGTAACCCATTATTATTAACATCCAGACAAATTAAACCAGTCAAATAGACCCTTCCCATATTTCTCATGGTTTGTGGCATGGCCTAATAATTCCTCGCAAGCATTCTCCAATCAAGAAGGTCGTGTTATAGCATTTGACGCAGACGCTTGGGGCGTTTCGCCAATATACATTTGCTGCCGTGTACGACTGCGTGGGCCTAGTTTTTATTGCCATATTGCCCACTCTTATGTGTCACTGCAGTTTGGCATTTGCAAATTCACCTATAATTTTCCCAGATATAATCATTCTGAAGGCTGATCTGAACCAGCTGTAAAAGAAAGCATAGATGAAGGGGTTGAGCATTGAATTTAAGCGAGCGAACCAGCTCAGAAGCTCTATGGAGGCTAAGGGCATCGCAGAAAGTGAACTAAAGAAAAGAACTGTGGCACAAATAAAAAATGGCAGCCGGCACAAGAGGAACACTCCCATGACTGTGGCTGGAGTCTTTGTGGCCTTTCTCTCCATTTTACCGACTCCACTCTTACTATTCGAGAGGCTACGGGCCTGCTTCTGTGCAACAAGAAAAATCTTAAAATATACACAAAACATTATGAAGACAGGAGCGTAAAACGCCATAATAATTACCATTATGTTTACCAGCACAATATCCACGGAGCATTTGTTGTTGCAATGTCCACAATTTGTTCGTAAAACCATAAGCCCAACACCAGTGAACGTGGACATACTCCAGCTAACAACGATCATAGACAACACCACATTATTGGTGATTTTAGCTCGATATGTCAGAGGCTGGCAAACAGCATAATATCTCATCTTCTACCGCTTATCCGGGGCCGGGTCGCGGAGGCAGTAGTCTTAGCAGAGATACCCAGACTTCCCTCTCCCCAGCCAGCTCTTCCGGGGGAATCCCAAGGCGTTCCCAGGCCAGCCGAGAGACATAATCCCTCCAGCGTGTCCTGGGTCTTCCCCGGGGTCTCCTCCCAGAGGGACATGCCTGAAACACCTTCCGGGGGAGGCGTCCAGGAGGCATCCTAGACAGATGCCCGAGCCACCTCAGCTGACTCCTCTCGATGCGGAGGAGCAGCGGCTCTACTCCGACCTCCTCCCGAGTGAAAGTAATAGTAATTTTTTTAATTACCTAAATTAAGCGTATTACTCCAAATTAGGTTCATTTGGTTAAATTGTTTGCTGCAAAGTAATTAATAAATGATACTAAAATATATTGCCAAAATATTTACATATGGTTAATAGTTAAATGTTGTTTAATATGTATTTGCAAAGCTAATTTATATTAAAAATGTAGTAAAAACTGTTAAAAGTAATCAATTCATTTGATGTATAAATAGGTTAAAATGTTTGAGTGAAGTCCAGTTCTTACTTCAGTTGTGAGCCCATCCCCTTCAAGTGTGGGAAACCAGTACAGCACACCCTAGATACACTTGACAAGAACAATGTGACAAACTGTAACAACCGTAACTACACTGTAACTAACTTTAACCTTAACCATTATGTTGTAGTTACATGTTATTCCAGTTTGTTACACAGTGTATTACATTTTATTTAATGAGGTAAATACAATCTAGTTAAGGGATATTGTAAAATAAAGCGTGACCTTATTTTCTTTTGCCTGTGTACAGTACTTTGGCAGGTTATATTTAAAAAAAGCTGGATTGGATAAATTGGAACAAAAATGGAAACAGTTGTCTTGAACAAATAAAAAAGCATTGTTTCAACTTGCTGGACAGAAAATTACTGATCCAACATTTTTGACATTCAAGGGTCATCCTGGACAATCACTAGTTACCCATCCTCAATCACAGAGTTACCTAAAGCATGTGGTGGAATCTACAATGTGTGTTTTGACTTCAAACGAAAACTATCTCCTAATGAAGAGGAGGAGATTAAAGGCTCCACCAGAGACTGAGGAAGCACTTCATTAAACCAGGTCTACGTCCTGACCTGTCAGACCGGACTGGAGTCAGTAATGAGGAGCTCAGAAAGGGTGTGTGTATGTGTGTGTGTTGGTTTTCATGGTTTATATGGACAATGGAGATGAATATATACATGCATACCAAGGACCTTAGATTTATTAGGTTCTTACAAATGGTGGAGAGGTAAGAGTACAGATAAATGGCCCAAAGTTTACGCAAAATTGAGAGGAACAGATTAAAAACAAAATGATATGCAAGTGAATATTTTATGAAAGTACAACATTTTAAAATGTATTTTATTAAAGTAAGGATGTATTCTATGAGTCAATAACTATGTACAAGATACTTCCAGTACAATTATCACCCATTTCCAAACCCACAACCTTCTAATTGCTAGGCTAGTTTGCTATCCACTTTGCAAATCTGAAGTCAAAAAATGGTTACTTTTAGTCAAACTTTAAAAATCTAGTTAGAAAGCAAATTTTCCAAAAAAAAATATAAAATAAAAATAATCAAAGTAAACCAGTAGTAGCAGTAGTATTACAACTAGTTACTGTGCCGAATTCATTATAAACATTAAATAGACCAATTGAGACACTTGGTCACTGGACTCAGATGCTGCAATGTATTGTGGGACACGTAGTTGGGGCAGAAAAAGTGCAAATAACTGCTGGAACATTAATAATACAAATTAAGCTGGACTAAATTGCCCTTGAGTTTAACACAATGAAGTCAGATTTGTTTTTATTTATTTATTTATTTTTTGTCTTTCTATCAAGATGAGTAGTAGTCCATCTAAAGCACAGCAGGGCCAGTTTGGAGTAAAAGGCAGGCTAAAGCACATAAACCCGTATATGTGTGTGTGTGTGTCTGTGTGTGTTGAGTAGACCTGTGTGAGTGCATGTTGATCACCTTGAGGACTATGATGGCTGACCTCTGGGTGGATGTATCAGCGGGTGGGGTCGATGAGGTAGTGCCCCCTGTGCTCCTGGAGGTCCACAGACAGCGGGGCAGAGCATGAGAGCGGGATTAACATGAGAAGAGACAGGCGCTTTACTGAATACAAGAACTGACACGAGTATGGATTGAATAGTAAGTCTAAAAGTTTATGTTAGAAGTTTATGGAAGTTTTCAAGATAGTTCCACACTGACTGGTTCATAAGATACATTCATATATATGTAAGGAAACTAGTGAATTTAAATTATTGAAAAATATATTGTTGCTATTTGTCCATTAATAGCTCTGAAATTAATAGTCATAATCCTAAATGGAGATGTCATTATTGATCTGCAGTGGTAAGCCATACAAGATAAATATTTGAAAATAATCATTAGAATGACTCTTTTTTTAATATTACTTTTACCTTATATACTTTTCAGAATGCCAAACCATTCCAAATTGACTTTCCACCTAGTGTCATCTTTACTAAATTTTTTCTTTGTGGAGGGTTAGTGCTTTGGCCAAACTTTAGCAAATTTGGTACATACTGTATGTAGACAAGGGGTATTAGAAGGCAGTCATTGGCATCTGTGTGCATATAATCATTGTTAGCAAGGTGTTATCTGTAAAAGAGGAAAGAAACACCAGGCGACGATAAAACAATTTCCCATTTCACCTTCAATTTTTTAGGCTTACTCAATGTTAAACTCCTTTGTGTGCCATTCGAAAGGCAATGAAGGAGCACCCTGTAAAAAGCCCATATGCAAAATCAGTATGCAAATGACATTACATTACATTAGGAGGCAGATGATACCACATCAATGCTGAATTTAAAGTATTCAGATGCAAATTTGGATGCCTTCGTTTTTGTCTACCTAATATCCTACCATTACACTGATCACCCACTGAGAGACAATATGTGGTGAAGGCTTTTTTGCTCTTTGTTTTTAAGTCAAAATACGTCTGTTGAAAAGAAATCAGAGAAGTGGAATATATACTATGTGCCATTAAGGTCCTACCATCAGAGCATTTGGGATTTACTTTGTGGACTACTTGCATTGCTTAAGTTAATTTTCCATATCATTCCTTCTTTCAATTAATTAATCGACTAAATCAAAGACTGATAAACTGGAAGTCAACTTAGCAAATCACTTAGCAACTAAAACCCTGATTTGTGAGTTCAACTCACCTATATCTGCTTGAATCTTCAGCAGAGTGTCACAGCGGAAGCGTGCTGGGCCCATAACCCAGAGGTCGATGGATCGAAATCATCCTCTGCTAAAGTGACTGCATGTCAAATGAAATAAGGCTGAATCCAGGTGTCACATGACATTTATAATAGACTGATAAACTGTCAAGTCAACTCAGCACTTCTCTTAGCAACTAAACCCTGAATTGTGAGTTCAAAGGTTCGAATCCTGCCAGCAACGACAATATCCTGTGTGATCTTGACTTTGGACCATGTACACAAGACTCCACAATGACATTTGGACTTTTGGGTCTCAACCAGAAATGGCAGAAATGTAATTGTCACCTTATTTCTGGCTACATCTGAAAAAGTGGGGATGTAGCTCAGTGGTAGAGCGTGTGCTTCGCATGTACGAGGGCCTGGGTTCAATCCCCAGCATCTCCATTGGCTTTTTGGAAAAAAAGCAGCACAAAGCGGGGTAATGTCATTTGACCAATGAGTTCAATTCACAGTCACCCCTTGTAGCAGAGCTGTGGTGCTTGCAAAGTGTAACGCATGCGTTCCACACCAGGGACCTTCTTCAATGTGTATTATTTCTTAGTGTATGCACCTTACTATACTCCATTAGGATCGTGTTTGCAGTTGTTGTGGCCGAGTGGTTAAGGCAATGGACTTGCAATTCATTGGGGTTTCCCCACGTAGGTTCGAATCCTGCCAGCAACGCAGTTTTAAAGGACATGTAACATGTTAAAGGAGTATTTTATTTGTAAATTATATCTGCATTTCACACGGGTTTGATTTCCAGTCAATGCAAACAGGCATCGTACAATGTTCATTTTTCAATGGTTTAAACATAGATTCGATAGGTAGACTTTGGCACATTTTTTGACAGCATGCTTTCCAAATTGGGCAGGTTGTTGTGGCCGAGTAGTTAAGGCGATGGACTAGAAATCCATTGGGGTTTCCCCGCGCAGGTTTGAATCCTGCCAACCGTGTGCTGTTGTTTGCTCTTTGTCCTATTGACAAGGCTACAGCCTACAGAGTTTGGTTGCTTATCAAAGTGACAGGCAGTTTCACAATACTCCTAAAGTTGTAATGAAACTGTTTCTTGTCACATGAGGTGGTAAAGAGGGAACCATGTTGGCAGTGGTGGGATTTGAACCCACGCCTCCAGGAGAGACTGGAGCCTAAATCCAGCGCCTTAGACCACTCGGCCACACTACCGCACACTCTCAGACAATGTCTATGTTCTATTCTTTAACATGTTCTCAGAGCATGTCCTTTTCCCAAAGGGAAGACCAAATAAATAGTCAATGTCATATATCTAAGTCTCTGACAACAACCAATCCTAGCGCTAATGGTCCCAAAAATTTGCGCAGTCCTAGGCACATGGTTTATTTAACATTAAGATGATGGAATTTAACGCCCGACCGTCCACACCATCTAACTTGCTGGGCTACAGTTAACCAGACACAGCAACTTCTGGAAAGCAATAATTGACAACCCAGAGGTGCGACTTACCTGAGACTTGCATAAAGATTGTCTCATTTCATTCCTGCCTAGGTCAGTTAAACAAACCAGTCCAAGATAACCCCAAATACCTTGTGTGTTTTGAATGCTGTGTTGCCTACACACAAACATTCTCAGCAGTTTTCCCATATGGTCTAGCGGTTAGGATTCCTGGTTTTCACCCAGGCGGTGTGGTAAGTCTTTAAACATATGCAGTAGGTTAATGAAAAGTATTTCTCAGAGTTATTGAGATGTTCCTAGTGGTATTAACACCCAGAACACATTGAGAAGCCCCAGTGGCCTAATGGTTAAGGCACTGGCCTCCTAAACCAGGGATTGTGGGTTCGAGTCCCATCTGGAGTGACTCTCAGCAGAGTGGCGCAGCGGAACCGTGCAGGTCCCATAACCCAGAGGTCGATGGATTGAAAACATCCTCTGCCAAAGTTATTGACTGCATTGCAAATAAAAAAAAGAAAGTGCCAATCCTTGTGAATTTTATCTCTGAAAACCAAATATCGATATGTCCGCTATTTGAAATGATAGTACAGAACATCCTCTCAAGCTATTCTTCTTTTCAATCAGACAGCACTAAAATATTGTTCTCCTATTTTCTGTCTTCCAATTGCAACTTTATTCTCAGGAGAAGCAGGATATTGATGGTTGTACCCATAAAATCTCTTTCGAATTTTCTCTGTTGCTACGTTGTAAATTTATTCCATTGTACAGACACTCATTGAGGCCTTTGCAAACTCTAATAGGCAGCTGTGTGTTTATTGTTGGCTGTTTATTTGATAGCACCAATCACTCACGGAAAGTGTCTTGACAATGATTCCCAAGAGAGCAAGCAGTAGACGTGCTTTTGTCTTTGCAAAAGCCTCCAAATAATTTTCTAAAGACCGATTTTGGCCAAGAACTTATAAACATCTTCGAAATGATGTACAGCAAATAGTTTTAAGAACAAATAAGTCATTGTATATTGTCTTAGCAATGGCCATATTGGGAACTGAAAATCAAGACTATGACAGTAACTATGGGCCGGTGGTGGGGTGCAGGCTGGAGAGTTGCAGAGTTAACTGGTTAGAATGATAGGCCAGGGTAGCTAGCTTTGTTGGTCATCAAGGGAATACGTAATATGACAAAGCCAAACAACTAACTGCTAGACAATTTCTTTTTTTCTGCATAAAAGCAAAAAGTAGTTACTATTGTCAGATTACACTGATCAATGCTTCTATACAATTGGACAATTTGAATAATTTGGTCTGTTTCCTAAGATAGACTACTTGTTCTGGTATGAAGGTTTGATTTTGAGCTTGTTTAGACCTTATTAACTCTTTGGTGGTTTCTGGTTTGGACTTGGTACAGTCCCAGTTTTGAGCTTGTTTAGACTTTACGACCAGATTTATACATGGTTCGAACATAAGGATGTCCTGCTTGTTTAATTTTGGTTTACCTTTACCTTGCAAAGAGCCACAAGAGAGGTGCTAAAGAGCTGCATGTGGCTCTAAAACCATTGGTTGCCAATGTCTGACCTATGTCTATATTTGATAAATACCAGGACTACATATTTTTGTCTTGTACCACAGTTTGAGAACCACTAATATAAATTATTAACTAAATCTCTGTATGTATGTAACCCTGTCTTGTATAGCAACATTATCACACACTTTTTCACTAGTACCTACTCAGCTCTACTGGTCTACTCAGTTGGTTTTCCATTACAAAAAAGTAATCACCTCTCAGCCAATGACTTGTCTAGGGCCAACAGTCAGGCCAATCAGGGATTTGATTTAGTATCATCTCGGCTCACTTGAAACCAGGTAAAAGGTATTAAATAGTGCCTTTATACAATTCTAAGCACATACTCCACTGTATTAAATACATCTGCTATAGTGCCATTTGAGTTTCCATTGATTCTTCAACTTTGATTTTCTTCCAGCATCCAATTATATTAAAAACTCCTCCTGTCACATTAGGCTAGACCACTGTAATGTGATTTAATTCAAATGCTGAGTTATTGCAGTGATAATTTCTAATCCTATTATGGCTGAATGTAGCTCAAATAACTTGTTGAAAATTGCCCATGTCATTTCTTGGAAAAACAGAACATTAACAGTTGTTTTATTATTCAAATGGGGTAAGCAAATGACTTGGATGTCTGGCTAGCATTATATTTGAGGAACAAAATATATGTACATAATATAATTTATGCCTGTCACTGCAACTATTGGCCTTAGGCAGGGAACACCTCAGATATAGTGGCCAGATAGTCACAGGGCAAACACAGAGACGTACACTGCCACCATAACCATTCGCTCTCACATTCATTTACTAAGGGCAATCGATTTGCCTTACACATTCATGTCTTAAGATGCTGGAGGTAGCTAGAAAGAACCCACAGTAACACAGAGAGGACATGCAGACTCCAACATTCCCCAGTATGTCTAAATGATTGAAATAGACCATAATGAAAACACCAATGCATTCCTTTTTGATTGATAGAGACGAGAATTTGACTGTAGACATCTCCCATTGCCAGAAAAAGGATAATTTATCATCATCAACTTAGCTGTTTGCTTCAAAAAACAAAGAATCATAACAGCTCTTTATAAATATTCATATCTGCCTCATAAAACACATGCTCATAAAACAAATGATGGAAATCTGAGAGGCAAGGTTTTGGGGGCATGGCAGAAAAATGACAGCAATTCTAGAGTAGACAAGTAAAGTAAAGTAGACAAATAGATGTTCAATTGGTAAATACAAGAGGATTTAGATGAGAAAAACAAGGTGGAAGTCAGAAGATATTTTTCTAAGCACAGTTGTACTCAAAAATAAAAATATAATGATAGTGAGTGGTGAGCACAAGAACGGAAACATTTTGTAATACATATTTTTAACTAATTATGGATACAAATGTGGGACGAATGCTCACCTTTCAGTCACAGGGTTACAAGTTAGTTAGGCTTTTTTAGTATCTGCTCAGCCCTGGTTCCAAGTGAGCCGATACTAAAATGTGACGTCAACACGTGGTCTGGTCAACAGTATTTGGCCTCGCTGTCTGTAGCATTTTCTGTGTCTGCTTTTGAGTGATAAAAAGCCATAAAGCCAGATACACCGCTGCCTCCTGCTCCTCCAATGAGTTTGTTTTTTTAGTTAAAGGTTTGTTTATGTCGTGTATATGTGAAGTCACAGTGAAGCCAGTGAAAAAGCACCAATAATAGCATTACTTTTACTTAAGTGATACAAGCTGCTGTACCAGTCTGGTGTCTCACTCACATCAATTGATTTCTCCAGCAACGAACAGTGGAATGAAACAACTCTTGCTACTTCCATGCACCATCTTGAATGTTTTGGAGATGCAATGCTAGCTTCAGTGCAAATCAACCAATCAGAACAGCATTTTTTGTACAGGCCTGAACTACCCTGTGAAGGGGAGGGTCTCCAGTCTGTTTTGTATAGGATATACAGAGAACTCACATCTGGCTGGTCAGGCTTGTGTAGTGTATGTTTATTCTTAAGAAATATGATCTTAATAGTTAACAGTACTTCGGTGCAGCTTCTGTTACAGTCTGTCCACTTTAAAAATACAGGTCCTATAGCCATTAGCAAGAAAAGACAAACATACATTTTGATGAATACAGATTGCCAACTACCACTGGAAATGCAAAAGAATAATTACATAAATAAATAAGATGTTTGGTCATAAATAGCTATATCACATACAAATAAATAAACCAGACTAGAACAACCACATTATATAACTTTTGTCTGTTGACTGTCTAGCAGATATAAGCATAGGTGAATCATCACAGCAGCCTCTCTCTCCTCTCTCCGTTGATTGTGTTGAGTTTAGATAAATGACATCACTCCTCTCTCCTCTCTCTCTGAACTGTATTTGAATGACACCTCACATGATAGCATCTGGAGGTCCATCCATCAGAGAACTTCAGGAGAACCGGCCGATAACACTCTAATTCTGGAGAAGAATAGACCAGCTTCACTCAGATATGAAATATACACACACTTATCACAGCCACTGAAGGCCACCGTCTGTCTGGTATAAAGGAGATGTTTACCTAGGGTACAATACAGCTCATAGTGGAGACCAGGGGACTACATATATACAGTCTACTGAGCAGAGGTGGGTAGTAATCAGTTACTTTTACTCAGCAGCCATGCTTCCGTCGTAAAGTGTCTTTGAGTGGCCAGAAAAGCACTAAATAAAATTGATGCATTATTATTATTATTATTAAGAGTTTGGACCCAATGTTGTTTTGTTCTCAACAGTCAAAATTACACAAAGTTAGTTTTGTCTATACTGTATTCATGCAAACTGTGGGAATTCCAATACCACATCTTTCACACACAGAGGAGGGCTTTATAGATTGTTGTTGAAGTGTTTTGAGGTGAACAGTAAGAAGTTTTCAACAGTTCAATACGAGTTCAGAGTATGTGTGTTTGACTGTCCAAGGTCTACACTAATGAGACAACAGGTTTAGTATCATCTACAGACCACAAAGAGAAGCAGTGAGCAGATAGACCTCTGGAAATACAGCTAAAACACTGGGTTATATAAGGTAAAAGACTGAAAATACATGTTAGGACTAATAAATATATAGCTTTAGTCAAATAGCCCATTGCTTTTTTATTAAAATTCTAGGCTTTTTATCTAAAGTTAGAAGCCTACGACATTTGCTTAACCCAGCTTATTGTGACAAGCGTTTTTCCTATTCAATACAAAGATGTGGGTCTTTCATTGATTGCATTTAATTTCATGGGCAGAGTTTATCGATGTAGTCAGCCAATCAGAAATGCTAAAAATGAGGCTAAATAGTCACACATGCAGCACACAGCACAAGGAAGTAAAGTTTGTACTGTATATGACAAACTACCACAAAACATACACCACTGTGGCTCGTAAATGGTTTGTGATTTTGTAATAACTCTTTTTTTAGGACATTCTGTAATAAGTTGTTACATTTTTAGAAAGGTGTTACAAAAT
>JAVQJW010340882.1:0-10766 GCA_036025195.1 Hypseleotris klunzingeri
TTTCTTAATATTTTTAGATCCTGAAAGAATGTGCATAATGTCAAGGAACTACATAAAATTAATACATATTTCCTATATAATATGAATTGAAATACATGTAAATGATTACTTACTAGACTATGAATTAAAAGTAACATTTTGATTTAAAATGCATTACCAATTTAAAGCTTTTCGATTGGATTTCACCCATTGTCTAGTATGGCTGCAATTCCATCTATGACTCATAGTCTTGAAAAAACAAGAAAAAAATACATTTAACTACTAGAGGGATGATTGATTTATCTCGTACAATTCTTGAGCGCTTTGAAAAATGGCCCCATCAAGTGTGACTGAAGTGGCAGATACTAAGAGAAACATTTAGGCATATCAATTTCATGGCGTGCCTAGGCCGGTGCTGCGAGCTGTTGTGAGCTGTTTATGAGGTCCCCGGGGGAGGCCAGGCTAGAGACCTCTGTATCAAAACAATTCCACAGCAGAGCAGGAGCTGTGACACAAACAACAAGGTTCTTACCCTTCTCCTGTGAGGCCATCTGACAGTCACCACACCCTCGGCCTTCAAGTCAACACAAGCACTAGCAAGTGTGTGTTCAAGTGCAGGGTGTTTTGTTTTATTGAAAGCTGAACGATCCTACTGTGTCAAATACAATCTTATTACATTTATTTTAAATCCTACTGATACAGTATCCATCAGTGTATAGACAGTTATGCTAACAATGTATTATTTAATCGTAGAGTCATAAAATCTTAAAATTATACTTAGCCCCTATTGGTTGATAGATTTTTTATTTTGGCCTTTTGGCTTCATTTGATAGGACAGTAGATCAACAGGAAATAAGGGAGAAGAGTGAGGAGTGAGCCAGATGCGAACTCACAACACTGGGACAAGCTCTGTAGGCTCTGTATATGGGCACTCTCTACCGACTTTGCGGCCCAAAACAGTTTTTCCTTTAGTTAACAGGGTGTCAAAGACATCACCATCTTACCTCTGCTTATCTCACTGGGAAAAGGGGAGCACATAAAAAATGAGTGGCTGCCATATGAAAGTGGTAGGTTGCATGAGAAGAGGGGAAATTATTGGTGTGGAAAATCAATTTTGCCAAGTTGCCAACATATAACATCCATTGGAATGAAATAGCTCACATTAGCCTGTCTTCTCATGCAAAGATGGAGGCATGGTAGGTTACAGGAAAGATGGGATGATACCTGGATGAGAGGAGTGTTGCAGTCGGTGAAAGAAATGTGGGTGACAAAGGACTGCCGGAGAGAATACTGCATTCATGAATGAAGATTTCATCTAATTTGTCATGGGAGTGTGTAAATGGTGGCACAGAGCTGACACATCTGCAGCTGACCCATAGCTTATGAATACCATCTCTACTCCAACTGGACTAAACACATCTGCTGACTCCTTCTTTTCTCTGAGCAGCTCAACAGGGGGGAGTTAGCAACATACTCAGATGAGGACTGACCCACAAAAGTAAGGGTCATCACATGCAACCCAAAGATTTGTCATGAAGAAAAATAAACAGGCTAAAATGCAAGTGGTGTGAAGCTAAAATAGAAAATAAAATATAATACATTTTCAATTTAGTACTTTGTTATGTTTATTTTTTCTTTCTTTTTGTAAATAGAGTATTCACATTGAGTAGAACGTAGTTTTTTTAATTACACTATATTGGACTGACTGATTTTGATGCTACTATACAAGAACATCATTCCTACAATGCTGAAATCTCATTTGCCTGCTATGTTTACCAGAAAACTATGAATTCATAAAAGCAAATGACCTGACTCAATGCCTGAGGGAGGATGCGGCTTGGCTTTTTTTCCATTTAAAGTTCTCCTTCTTAAGCGGCCATACTTGTTCAAATTCCCTTTGCCTGACATTATCTAGGGAATCCAGATAAAAAGTGGGATGTATGCACATGTTCGTTGCACTAATATTCAAAGCGCAGCAGTAGATCCACAGCTACTAAGCAGGGCATCGTATTGCGATAATGATTGCTCTTTGATGTAAAGACTGTTCCAGATGAATACCTATAAGCTTATGTTTTAATGTGTGCTACATACTATTATGCTTTAAAATGGCACATTACAAAGGGTCAAAAGAACTATGACTTAAATCTACAGTTAATTAATGCTTTTAAATCATTTACATTAATGCTTTATGATTAGGTTATTAAATAGTTAGAAGAAGGTTAATAAAGAATTACAAAAATATGTAACTTTTGGGGGCAAACTTTTAATGGGAAAAATATCTTACTGAACAAACACAAATTGTTTGCCAGTAGTGGGGGGCATGTTTGCAAATTGCAACTATACTAGTCTTGACTATGTGCGTATCAAGACACTGAGACCAGCAGTAGTTCCCCAGAAAACATTATTTGCTAAACAACCTATAAAGCTATAGAGCTGAAGACTTTCATATGGTGTGCAATAGCAATGAAATTGAGTTTTAAAGGCTTGCAGGTAGCATGGTACTAATTTTAGACAGCATACATCTAAGAAGAAGAAACAAACCACAAACTCACAGTGGCACTGTTACATAAAACACATTATCTCTTCGTGGGAGATAATGGAAGCTTTCAAAATGTCTTGTCCGGTACAGTTTAAATATAGCCTAAATGCCCAAACAAACAAAACAAAACACTACAACCCTGACCTGAAAACTGATTATATGAACTTTTGTATTCTCAAGAAAACATAAAAACAATCGTTCCATTTAAGCACAGTTTTTCTAACCCACACATTTTCTAAGATCATTCTGACTGTTGGTCATTCCCACCGACTGACATTTATTTAAAGTAAAGTGCTTCATTCGTCATTATACATACAAGGTATAGAATAAAATGGTAAGATGAAGGGTTAGTCCTCAGCACCTGTCCGCCACCACAATGGGCCAATCTAACCAAAATGTTTAAAGAGGAAATAGCAAAATGCAAAGGGTTCTAGGAACCAAACTTGAAACCTTCTTGCTGTGAGACAAATTGATAATCACTGCACCATCAAGCCAAGTTATTGTAACTTTTAGGAGCTTATATATTTTGATTTGCTTTTTGTTATGTTATTGTCAATGTCAAATAAGTCTAAATATCAAAAATCTATATTACCTGAAAGCCTCTATATTGTAGTTCATTTATATAAGAACATCTTATTGCTATAACATAAAACTTAGGTGTGCCATAAACAAGCACCATAAAAATAAACCAACTCCAATAGGACAATGTAAAATAGTTATACCCCAATGGACAACTATAGAATATACTGTGGAATACTTTTTTGTATTTTATTGGCACACTGACATTTAGAGAGCATTTCTGTTTACGGTCTATTTCTTTTATAAGACGTGGCTGAGTTTTAAAACAAGAGAGTCCACCTTCGGTGCATCTTACCCTGCCAATGATCCTGGGGAACGGAGGCCTCTGATTTTCTGTTACAATCATTGGAGGAACCAGCAGGGATCTTTTTGTTCTGTAAGGCTGTTTCTGCCCCACACCCAGGATATCCTGCAAAAACAATAGAAAAATAACAAAAGTGTCAAAAGTGCAAAAATATCATTAGCTGCATGGTATTTTGAAGTAAAGTAGTTGACAGTGACAGTGACAGAATAGCACACATGAGAAAGTGGACAAACCAAACATGAAACATGAATTATAATTTATTTTGGATACTTTTTAGATTACCATTTCTTAGATTATAATTTTTTCATTATTTAAAATGTGATATGTGTAGAAGCACAGGCAAATGCAAAAAAGAGCACATAGAGCATGAGGTTCATGTCATTTTAAGGCCCTCTTTGCCTCTGCTGGTCATGTCCACTTCAGTACTACAGTCGGTGCAAACAATGGAAAGTACAGTAGTAGCAAGGTGAGGTTCTTAACTTGTGTTTCAAATGGGTAACAAGTTAATTTTAGAACTACTACTTTTTATAACACTTCATTTGTAGGTGGATTTACTTATTCATAGTAGTTGCTGGTGATATCTTTTGAGCTTTGCTGCTCCACTACAATATTAGCTTTCCTTCGTGTTTCATGCCCTCTGATTGGTCACTACAGTAGTGGCATGAGTTCCCCACGCTAACCAAAACATTTGAAAGTTAATGCCACTTTTTCAACTCCTAGCTTGTTTACTGATCTCGGAAATGGAAAATCAAACTGGTAAAAACATTATTGGAGGTGAAGTCGAACATATTGTTGTGGATTTTATTCTAAAGCCTGTCAAAAGGCTGCTGGAAAAGGAAAGATCAGTCTAACTGGATTGTGCACCATGACAGGACGATAACATGGTGAGCGCAATGGTTTCATGTTTATTTAGCAGTTATCAGCTGTAGGCTAATTGTACTGTACATGTGCCTGTGCCATTTACATAGATCTCGGCTTGATTTGCTAGTGTTAGCCATAATTGTGTGTTTTTGCAAAAAGACGCAAGTGTGCCCTGTGTTGTGACTGCATATAGTGGTCGGCTGGTGTAAGTACGCCCCACCAGAGTGGGTCCTCCATGGCATCACCGCTCAGGGGCAGGGAATGGGTGTCGGTCTATGGATACAGAAGATGAACTGGTAGTCCTGCTTCCACTTAATCAAAATGTCATCTGCATCTCAATCTATGACATAATACAAGTAACACGTGAGGACTCTTTTAAGCCATATGGAGCAAGATCAAACCTAGTGTTTTCAGCTTCTTATAAGGTCAGTCCATCAGCATATATATTTATTAAATTGTGAAGTGCTACTTTGGGAAACATATGGTGACATGATAGAAAGTTCAAGTTCAAGAAAATCATGTAAAAAAGGAATGTCATCAAAATGTCACCTCAGTGTTCTGATCTCAGTTTTTGTATTGAGTAAGCATCCACATCTTGCAGACAGAGCCAGATGCTTTGTGTTTGGAAAGGAGAGTGAAAAAATAATTTCCATCTTTATTGCAATTTAATTTGAAATCCTAGTTTCTTTATTCAGTCCATATGTTAACAAGGACATGAGCGAGAGCCAAGGAGAGTGAGAATTGAAGTAAGTGTAGATAGATGAAAAGATGTTGTGCAAGAAGGAAAAAAGAGATGACAAGATCGCGGTGAAGCAATGGCATTGTTCATGTCTGCGGAGGCACTCTACATTATATCTGCACTTGCAAACTCAATAGCATAATTAAATCCCATCTTGAACTGTGTGTTGTGTGTACATTATCCATAATCTTCATCCACATTGGTACTCTAACATAACTAAGTGCTGATTTAAATTGTGTCTGTCAGTGACACAGGACAGGAAGCTGGCCTTGGCAGTGAGCACACAGGCTGTGACCCACAGAGAAGGACAGTCTGCTCAGTGTCTGGAGCTGGACCCGAGCCTAGAGCTGACAGTAAACACACAAATACATACTACACCTTGTCACTGCAGTTGTGGTGTACTACTCAACTCAACTTTATCCTGCCAGTGTCATCATTTTGACACCAGAAACATGCTTCAATCGTCAAACTGTTTTCTGACACTATAGACAAAACAGGTAATACAAAAAGCAAAATCATAGAAATTACATTATAAATGCAATTACAAACTAAAGTTACAAATACAATTAAATGCCCACATTAAGCAGTCACAGTCATGTTTATGAATACACACAGCTGTGATTTTCGAATATAGAGTCTTCACAATAAATAATGTCAAAACACTGCTCTACCAATTTTGATTTACAATATAATGAGTAGCAAATTCCTTGTCCAAAATGTCACTATACACAACTTACTATTCTTTGGAAAGCTTTTAAGACTTCACTTGTAGACTGGCCAAAAAGTGACTTATACACCATAATTACAAGTCCACAAAAGCTCATATTCAAGGCAAAATATCTAAGGCATGACAACAACAAGCAGAGCTGCAAGTCCTGGCTCGAATGACAACACTTTCAAACATGAAAAGCAGGAAAAATGACCTGAGGTTTTTGCAGTTTCATTTGCAATTCAAATGCCTCCCTTTTGTCCTTCATCTTCTACAGCCTAATGCATGGCACTTTATTGACATATGCAGTGTGTGTGTTCGGGCCAGGGTATGTTTGCTTGTTTACTGTTCGTCCCACTGTTGTGGGTTGACAGGCGTTCTGGCAGCACTCTCACCCTGTCAGGATGACGGAAAGGCAACAGGTAAGAGGGAAAATCAGAGCCATTTGTTTACATCGCCGCGGCTATGGTCAGACAGAGAGGGCGCCCTGCTGACACCACCGACAGGCAACCACACCACCACATTGTCTCACCTTTCCATACAGCAAAGGTCATCAAGAACGCAGTGAAAGTGCAATCATAAACACAGCCTGACCAGAACAAAGCACAGACACATGGCCTGCCAATGACCACTCAGATCAAAGCCATCAGAAATGCCAGTGGTTAATGGAAAGTGTGAATATTCCCTCTGTGTTACCGCCAAAAACATGCAGGTGTTGGGAAAATTTGAGACTTTTTTGCTGCTAGAGAATGCATTTAAGTTAGCCTGACCAGCCACTCTCTCTACACCTTGTATGTTAGTCTGAACCGACGACCCTCTGGTGCACCCTGTGGTTGTTTACAAAAAATTCACATTAGCAAAGTTTGTATGTGATACGGCCAACAAATTAAAACTATGCTATGAGCAAGGGACCAGACCCCATTTTTGAAAAACGTAGACAGGGCTGGTAAGAGTGGATGATTGTCTGTCTATGTATCTCTCTGCCTAAGTCATTCTTGATAAATTAATATCACAGGCATTTTAGTTACTACATTTAATGCTATAAATGTTAACCTTTGAGCCTTTACCAAGTCAACATCAATGGGAGCACAAAACTATGAAGTAATCATAAACACAACTGTAGCAGAACAAAGCATGGACACAATGGCTGCCCTCCCAAATGACCACTCGTATCAAAGCCATCGGGAGATGACCTTCCAAATGTCAATACCACACCTGAGACTGGACGTGAAGTGGTCAAAGATTATATGGACTATTTTATGTGTAAAGAAGTCACAGTCACTGGGATGTTCTCTTATACCTATGTGATCGCTTCACAGGCCAACTGATGGACTTTTAAGCTCTACCTCAACAAACCCGAGCTGCTCTGAAGCCAGGGATGAGGACATCAATCTCCTCATGTGCAGGTCTCAGCTGTGGGCATTTGTGAGGCACAGAGAAGGAGAGTAGGGAGGCAGACCAGAGCTGTGAGGTATTTTTAGTTGCATTTGACAAGGTTTAGGGCTAACATAGATCATGTGGCTAAATCCAAGTCCTTTGAGCTAATATACAGTTGTTATAGAGAAAGGCAGTGGCAGTGTAAATCTAACCTTTCATGGCAGGTTATGTATGACAAAAGCCACACATAGATACAGGTACTTGGTTGTACAATTTTAACTGTTTTTCTAATGTAAGTTGTGATCTTGTTGTGAAGACTATAATCTAAAGGGATTTCAAAACCAGAGGTAAGACATCCACGTAACTTGCCATGGTTTGCAAATAATACACACCATAAAAGATTCAGTAAATATACAATATTTTAGTAGAAAGCTGTATAGCTGATCATAATCCACAAAGGATCTCAGTGAAATTGTGATTTGCAAGATATAAGATGATTCTGAGGATGCATAATGATGATGTGGTTAGCCCTTCTGCCTAACAGCAAGGAGATTATCCAGCTTGTTTTTATACTGTCTAAAAATATATAGAATCAGATGGAATGGTTGAATGTATATCATGATGATTCTGGAAACCATAATGTAGTGGTGAACAGCTTCTGCATTTTTCCACTGATATGTCTTTCAGTATATCACAAAATAAGTTATCTTGGACCCACTCACCTTTACCAGGTCATACCTGCCATTTAGCATCTTACTTCTTTTTTCACAACAATTTTTCTTCTCACTTTGTCTCTTCGCACTCTGTGCATGTGATAAATAGTTTTCTTAGAGACTGGTGACACCACAAGGGAAGGAAGTCATGCATCTTTAATGTGTCCTGTTCATAAATTACTGCCACTTCATCACCCCTCATTTACCACTAATATATATGCCACTGTCTTTCTCCTTTGCTGTATGATTTTTAGACTGCACCATTGGTTTCTCAAAATGTGGTACAGGTACTGCTCGTGGTAAGCCGGCTTTTTCTAGCAATACATTGAAGTCCTTTGCAATCAGTAAAAGTTTTGTACCTGACCTGTGTTCGTAAGAGACATGGATTTGTTGCTTAGTGGAGATCATTCTCTCAGAAGTGGAGATCATTTCAATACATTAAAATTGTACTTGGAAATTTGAAATTGTTTTTGAGATGCAGTACTAAGTAGTTTGATAATAATCAGACAAGACGAAACAGAAAAGTAGGTTACAAATATGATGGTGAGGATTTTCTTTCATCCAGGTGGAGTTGATTTTGAAGGTTGAAAAGGGCATCTAGACAAGGGTTTTAGATTAGAAGATGTTGCATCTTATCCAACAGACTTTTTCAATTCTGATTTAACTGGTGAGTGAGTTAGAGTTTAATCAGCTATCTGACTACCTGTAGGAGTGGTTTAAAAACTGTTCGGTCGGTTTCAGCCTACCCCGAGTCCCCCTCGTAACTGCGTACCTGATTGAGGACTAGCTTATAAAACTCTAACTCACTTACCAACTAAATCAGAATTGAAAAGGTATGTTGGATACACAGACGAAATGTCTTCTTAACTAAAAACTTTGTCCAGATGCCCTTTTCAACCTTCAGAATAGGTTACAAATATGTTCATGCACCAATGTTTACAGTTGCCACCACAATATGTTTGTGTGTATATGTGTATGTGTCTGTGTGTACAGAATCACAAGGCTTTTGTCATTGTCATCTGAGCCAGAGTTACTGTGGCAGCAATGTCGCGTCCTTGTCCATTCTGCCATTTTCACTCTCTAAGCTATATTGAGAAGTGTCATTACTCATTTCCGACAATGTGTTGGAGACCTGGTGAGAAATGGATAGTATCAAGGCCAGCAGCGATAGTGATGGGATGTACGGCTATTCAAAATGGAATAAACCTGGAGATCCACAGCATTGCCAATCAGTCACCTTATCCTAATAAACAGCTGAACTCCCTCATGATATCAGCGCTATGACGTTTAAGACTCGAAACTAGAAACAGATATTCTTGACAAAATGGGCAATTTTAATGGCCGAGACCGGTCTTGGTCTTGAGTCTGGTCTCAAGGCCACTTTTTCACTTTCTCGAGTCTCATCTCAGACACAGTTTACTAAGCCTTCTTTTTTTAAAATAACTTTTGTATTGGAAGAAGTGAAGTTTAAATCCAGATCACTGAAATTTCTGACAAAAAGTAGTAGTTAATGAATCCGTGTGGCTAGAGTTGGGATCTTTGTGGCTAACTTAGGCTACGTTCACACTGCAGGTAAATGCGACCTAGATCAGATTTTTTTGTCCAGATGTGACCTGTATCCGATCTACTTAAAGCAGTGTGAACGACACAAGTCCGATTTTTTCAAATGTGACCCAGGTCACTTTTGTATGTGGTCCTAGATCGGATACGTATCTGATCTTTTCAAATGTGACTCTGGTCTGAACGGCCAAGTCGCATTCTATCCGACTTTGAGCTGATTAATGACTATCCCCGCTTGATGAGTTTTTGGGCTTGGAAGACGGTACTCTGCATCAGTAAATGTAACTACCTTAAGCACTGCTACGGACGGGTGTGTGTGTTATTTTCAACTTGTTGATTTGCCTTTGTCAGAGCGCACCTCGCTGGGCATGTCCTCTCCGTGACCCCGGGGGAACGCACCATCACGGAGCAAGTGAGACGGGCTCAGGGCCGGGATCTCACTGTGCTGAGAAATACACACACACGGCCACACACAGAACACACACACGTACGCGCTTTCGTAACCGCGGAGAGGAGCACTTACCGGAGAGCAGGGCTGTATATTTGTCCCAGTTTACACCGTTTTTCAGCTGATTAGAAAGAAGCTTCAGCGCTAGCTAATGTTTCACAAGCCCTTCAACTAAAGAGGCTATCTACCTGAATGCCTGTTAGCCTCTTTTTTCTGAGGGAACTTTTATTTTTAACAAACCATTTTTTTTATTTAAGCTTATTGTCCTCATAGCTATATTAGCCTCCATATTTCAGTCATATAGCCTAATAAAAAAGGGTAATAAAAACAGACGTTCAGTGGAGGATGAGTTGGTGTGGCTGTTCTGCGCATGCGGGTCACATCTAGGTCGCATACAGTTCACACTGCACTCACATATGAGTCGCATTCTAATTGGCCAGTCAAAAAAATCGGATTTGAGAAAAAAAACGGATCTGGGTCGAATTTGGGTGCAGTCTGAACGTAGCCAAGATACTTGGATAAACAGTTGATATTAAATTCCGTAGCCATTTTCACACTTGCACTGTCACACAAACCCAACCACCTTGAGCTGGGGGACTCCACCCCCACTGGGGCTGGCTGGCTGGTATGAATGAATATGTTTAACTATGTGCAGAAATGGATTTAGTGTGTAAAGCACCGTCACTAGGAACTTTGTTTTGTTTTGTATTTGTTAGCTTGTCGCTAACGCCACGGCTAAATGAAAGGCCCACACACAGGCATCTCTTTGTTTGAATGAAAGCACATTATTCGCTCTTTGTCCTAAACACAGGAGCATGTGTGAATACAATCTGGCTTCAAATTATAGTGCGTTGTCCTGGGTAAATGTGTGAAAGAGACTTTAGTTTAAAATAGATACAGTCTGGGAAGCACTGTTCCCACTGAGAACACTTCCTCTTTCTTTCTCTTTAATTTTTGT
>JAVQJW010341040.1:0-11535 GCA_036025195.1 Hypseleotris klunzingeri
GACTAAGGTTAAAATAATTTACAGTCTTCAACATTTTATTCAAAACTGTGACTTGAAATGTTTTCTTTTTTTCTTTAATATGGTACAGTCTGACGATCTGGATGGAGAAATTGATCTGAGATCTTGTCTCGATATAACAGATTGTGATGTTGGAAAGAACTATGGGTTCCAGTTACAAGTGTGTATTTTATGTACTTTTGTTTTGTTGTTGTTTTGTTGCACATATTGTACTACAAGACACAACAGATGGCTACTCAAACACTCCCCCTGTTTCTACATCAATTAAATGTGTGGTTGCTTCCTGTTTAACAGTGTGAATATCTTGGCTGTGTCTTTTGATCTCCTCTAGACAAAGAAAGCACTGTTCACTCTCTCTGCCATGACCTCCAGAATACGGCGGAACTGGGTTAAGTTACTAAAGCAGGCCATCCAGAAGAACACACAGTGAGTATGATTTTAATTACCAGTCAACAACACATAGTATGTTGTAACCTACACAGCAAGAATCCATTGTGGTATGCTGCATGCTTATACAAATAGTATACGTATAGGTTATAGGTTATAGGAAAAGTAAAATAGTGCAAAGTGTAAAAATAGCCAATGCACCAATATGCTGAACACTACTGAAACATGAGAAATGAAAGGTGCTTTATGTACATTATAGATTGTATTGTGAGATGAAGTTATAATGATCTGCTAATCCGGGAAGATTGCTGAGTTGTGCTACAGTGCATTCAGTCATGTATGCTCTTCAGTGCTCTCCAGTGTTCATTTTATTAAAAATAAAAGAGAAATATATAGCATTAAGGATTATGATTAAAACAGATTCGATGTGCATTTAAAGTCAAAATTGTGATTTTGGGTTAAAGAATTTTCATATGATATTTTTTACCATATTGCCTACCTCTACGGTAGTTGAAAGTCTATTGACCTGTACACTGTATTTGAATATTATTTACATCTATTAGTTACACATTTGCTACTCTACAATACAACTTTTACAGTGATATTTTGTACATTCCTGAGCACCTTGAAGAAATGCGGACAATGTGGCTGGGTGGTCTATCTGTAGTGACCCCACTCTTATCAATTTTCTTCTGATGTGAAACACTAGCCATCTCTCATTTCCTCGTTCTGACCAACAGCCAATCAGGCGCCGGCAGCGAGAAAGAGAACCCCCTCTCCCAAAGACTGTCGCCATGCCAACCCTCCACTCGGTTCACAGGCAAAGAGTCCAGACGTGAACCTGCCGCAGCAAACTCCCATCCGGACCTATCCCAGAGAGAAGAAGGAGAGGGCTGGGATCGGGAACAAGCCAAACGATTGGAGGAGAGGAATAAGTGGTTTGAGGAGGGACTGTCTTTTAATGAAATGTGCAGCAGGTGGGACTCCATGGAGCTGAAAAAGGGGAGTGTACCTATCCCTGTAATTGATACCATTGACAAAGAGGTCAACAGGAAGTGGTCAGAATTTGAAAGGTTGTCATTTCGCGAAATGACAGCACAATGTCTAATTGGAAATGAGACGCAACAATTAAATCCACAGCCTGCACCTGTCTCTCCTGACGGCTCTCAGACTTTTCAGTTTAGCCACGAAGAGGCTGAAGAATCTTTGACTCCAGAAAATGATAGGCACACTTCAAAAGAGTCTTGGCCACTGACTAATGGTGCTCAAAACAATCAGACAAATGCTGCTGAAGTTCTTCAAAAGGAGGTAAGAAAGGCCCTTTTACATAGACAAAAAATATAAATACAACTTCTTTATGTAAACTATGTTATAAATAAATACAATATGTATTGCTTTTATATCCACATTTTTCCATTCTAGGCCCCCTCCATTCGGAAGCAGGTGGAGAAAATTAAAAAGGAGCATGCAGCTTTGGTGATAGAAGTAGACAGTCCATGTGGCCCCGGGGCCCCTTGTAAGGCCAAACTGGAGGCCATGGTAGCAGCTCATCAAAAAGAATTGCAGGAACTTCAAGAGAAACATGACAAGGAGATCCTAGAGCTGGAAGAACAAAGGGACAAGATGCTTAAGGAAGAAAGTCAGGCAGCTGCTAAAGGTATGGTAACATATGTCCTTGTTTTTTTGTTTTAATAAAAATGTCTCTGTTGTTTAAGCTATTGAGAAATTAAAAGCAGAACATCTAGAAGCAATGGAAAGAATAAAAAGGGCCAATGAGTCAGCTGGAGGAGCTGCACCAGTGGAAACACTGCTGAAAGTGTGAGGCAGAACAACACACACATGTGATGATGTTCACCAGTGACCTCAATATTTTAAAATACTTGTCTGTTTTAGGCCACAAGCCTATGCATTGCACAGTGAGTTAGATATATTGTCTGAGCGTTACTCCCAGAAGTGTGTGGAGCTGAACAACACCGAAAACAGTAGCAAAAGCAAAGACACTGATTTGGGACGCATGGAAAAAGAGCTGGAGCAACTGAGAAGAGAGAACCAGGTTTTAATTTTTAAATGTATACCAAGAAAGCTTCACACATTTTTATGTTATTTAATTAACATATCTTTATAGGAGCTAAAAGCCAGGCTGGCAGAAGAGATCAGCCGAATGCGTTATTTCATCACTGGGCAGAAGTCAGACACAGAATCTCTTGGCAGAAGTGAAAAGGCCACCTCACATTTTGAGGTATCAGATTGATCCAAAACTGTCTACTACTTACTGTATATACTGTAATTATAATACCAGTCTCCAACTTTAGTGTTTGACTAAATTTAAACTAGCTATAGGCCTATTACATATTTCTTCTATTATTTATATTATTTATTGGAGGTGGGATGTAAGGGGTTAAATTTATTGTAGTGCTTGTGTGGGGACTGGGGAAATCTGACTGAGACCTGTGGATATATCTGCAGTAATTTGCTGAAAATGGCTTTATAAACATGCTGTGGACATAAGGTGGTCTTTGCTGTGTCTTCGGAGGTCATTTTATTTCTGTATCAGCGCAACTGAAGCAGAAAACGGCAGTATTTTGAAGCAAAAAGCGTCGCGGTAATTTCCGGCGCCAGACTCCACACTCATCCCGCCGAGAGTGAGCTGGATGTGGCCGCGAGTCTCACTACAGACCCGAGTCTATTAGGCCGCGCGCCCGGTGTACAGTGACTTACGGCAGAGCCCTGGGACTTGTTAGTGCTTTTAGATCAGCGAAAGTGCTCTGTAACCAAGACGGGTGTTCTGAGGAATAACTTTACCTACTCGAAAAAGAAACTCATTGCCTGCCTGCACCTGCTGCACTTTGTATAACCCCGTACTGTCGCTAAAGCAGGCTGCGAGCGGAGCTAGCTCCCCCTGTAGCTCTACTGTAAACATCCACTCCCTTCTAAAATTACCCTCTCCAGCGCTGATACAGAAATATAACCAACTCCTGAGATACAGCAAGGAGCAAATATGTCCACGGCATGTTTTACAAAGCGATCAACAAAATACAGTGGCCACAGAAAAACCTCCACGTCTCCACTGCAGCCGATAGCTGTCACTGATAGCAGTTAGCTCCAGTCAAAGCGCTAACACGCTAACATTACGCACCTGGGTTTCGTGGAAAATCCTACCCGAAACCTCTCAAAAATAAAAAAAAATCATGTTTTTGAGGCAACCACAAAGTACAAAAATAAACCATTTTACACATCACAGCGATGGCTATACACACAAAAACGTCATGAAATGTTTTTTTTACTAAAAAGGTGATGTATGGCACCTTTAACTTTGATTGTTGCTTAACAAATGAATGCTTGAGGTGCGTCAGTCAGCTGAGCGCTTTGTCCTTTTGCTGTAAAAAAAACCATGCAAAACTGCACAAAATATAATCCAAGGAAAAGCGATGCCGGGAAAGGTGAACCACATTATAGCGAGGGACGACTGTATCTGCCAATACAGTGGCCATTTTAAAAGCTAAATTAAAAACTTTGTGAGTTTTGATTTCTAGAATTTGTAGAAGGAGGATCTTCATATGGTCAAAAACAATAGATTTTCTAGGCTAAAAACCACAATATTCTATCTAAAACCCTGACCAACATTGGCAAAAACACTTGAACTTACGTGTTTTTGGGGATTACAGTCAGACAGTCTCCAGTCTGGGCATCCCACACTCGGATCTGTCCCGCCAGGCAACAGCTAGCCAAGAGCATCCCATCACTGGCCAAACACTCAATGTCCTACACAACACACAGGCAAACCGTATCATGTCTATATTCAACATAGGGCTGTGCAAAGAATCAAATTTCAATTACAATTTCAATTATTGCTCCTCTCAAATACTCAAACTAAAACTTTTTAAAATGTGTCAAACGTAAAGACAAAAATAATCTCATTTTAATATTGTTTGTTATTGGCTTGAGACAATGTTAAAAAGCTATATATTTCTTCACCAAAATTAATAATGGTTTACAATCATCGTGATGACCCAGAAAATTGCAATGTTTTTGATGAAAATTGAATTACAGAAAAGCAGTTCCTGAATGTACTAGTAACAATTATTGCAAAAACAAAACTTTACAGCTTTAAGAGCCTCACCATACTGTGTCCACGGAGCAGCAGTGGAGAGATCTCACTGACGGGTGGGGAGTAGCCGTAGTCGTCGCAGGGCAGGTCTCCGCGCCGCCTCCGCCCGTGCGCAATACCGTTCTGACCGTAGTTCTTCGGACACAGCACTCGGTAGAGACAGAAGAGCAGCAGCACCAGCAGGACTCCAGCTGCTAGACCCAACGCTGCAACCCTAAAGAACCAGAACCAGAGTCAAACAGGGCATAAGATAATGTTCTATATTCACTTCCCAGGAACACACCACCGTTTTTCCATATTCAACTATGTTCTTCTATCAGTTTAGACGATTGGATTCATACCTGTGATCTTGATGCGTGCGGTTAATTCTTGTGACGAGAGATTTTTTTTTTCAGCTTCTCCCATATATTCCTATGAGGCCAACTACAACTACAAATTAGAAGCGACCAAGCTCTTCCACGTTTTCCCTATTTAAATACAGTAGCGATATCATCAATGCGTTGATGCCCTATAGTCCTTTCTTTTCTCTGCTTAGAAAATCGTCATGTTTCATTTTGTGTAAACATGCTTAGGTCGTGGGTCGTGTCATGTACCTGTATTTAACTAGGGAAAACGTGGAAGAGCCTGGTCACTTCTAACTTGTAGTTGGCCTCATTAAGAATAGATGGAAGAAGCTAATTACTAACACATTAAAACCTCTCGTCACAAGAATTGACCGCACGCATCAAGATCACACAGGTATGTATCCACTAGAGTTGGGCGGTATGACGATATTACCGTATACCAGGGTATTTAAAAATACAGATGATATCACTCCACAACCGTGATATCTAGCCTATATAACCTGTGTGGGCTATTGAACTATATTTATATTGAATTCATTAATTTTGCAGCAATGGCCATGTCAAAATAAAGAAGATAAAGACACAGAGAACGTATTTTGTGCTTTAGATAGAAGGGTGATCTGCAGCGGCGGCGCCAGACATTTTAGCGTGGTGCGGCTAAGGGGGTGCTATGGTTTTCAGTGGGGGTGCTCAGAAAATTTGCCAAAGCACGGACATAAACATGCACGCAGACACACGCGGACGTGCACAGGCAACAAAATTTTCCGACCAATGTCATCAACAATTAAGCCTTGTTAATCAGAATTCAAAACAAGGGACCTTGCGTGTTATTTCCAAACCCACAATGACAAATTCTACACAAAAGCATCAAAGTATAAAAATGAAGGAAGATCAAGAAAGCTTCAGCAGCAGCCACAGTGATTGATAACAGAAACAGTCTATTCAACAATCATATTTACTAGAGAGACGCTAAATTACTCGTGCAATTAGAAATTTACCGTGAACTATTTGTGGGCGTGGTGCGTGTGACTTACTATGAGAACTGCGCAAACAATTACACGTGCAATACAAACTATTTAAATGACACACTGCGCACGCTGTTTGAAGCCGCTGTAGATGGACAGCGCTCTCTTTAGGACACTGACTTTGGCTGATATGTAGCCTACATGTAGGAAGCGTCATTATTTGTCCTGTGTTTTAAGAGGCTCATTCATGAACAAAAGGGAAAGTTTGCTTTCTGTTTATATAATGACACGGTTTTTGACAACGTTCCCTTACCCCACTGCTGTCACACAAACACATATAGATGCATTGCTTAATTAAATAACTCAATATATTTTAGACGTGTTTACGCATTTCACTTGAACGCACCATAATTCTCTTTGAAAGACTTGAAACCAAGCCTATATCATTCTGAAATATCTTTCCAGAGGATATACTCTACGCTCTCTTTTCACACTAGCCTGTTTGTGACCGCTGCACCGCTCGCTTTTATAAACCTGGAGCATCCACCGGAGCCTCTGTGATTCTTGTAAGAGCACCAAACCTGGGCCACGTATATAGAAGCTGTTGCAAAGGATCCGTGTATTCACCGGCAATGCAATCTCTTTACCCGCTATGAGTGAACAAAATCCCTGATACGCAGTGAGGACCTCCCGAGAGCAATTGGTGGAGGATGGTGACAATGAGAGCTTACTCAGTGCAGGGGAGCGCAGAGTACGGGAAAACTTAGTTAGTAAAACTGGCATCAGGTGAATTTGTTCACGGGACATGACACGCTGTCTGCAATTGGTGGCACAAAATTGAGGGTCTTGCTGTCTCAAGGCAGCTGTGGGATAGTGCAGGCTTCACAGATAGGCAATGGGGACATGTCTCTTGTATTTCAAGTTTAAAAGAAAGTCTCCATACAACATGTGAATAGCCTATTCCTCAAAACACATTCAGTGGCATTGGTGTGTCGTGTGTGTTCAAATACGGGCCACGTTTCGCTGTGCACTCCTGCATTATGCCAGCACGAATTTTAGTAGTCTACGTATAATAGAGATAGCACATGCAAAAACCTTTAGTAAATCTGGGCTACTGTGTATTACTAATAAAATCATTCTCAACTCTTGTAAACCAATTTATTCAACAATGAAACAGCCCAGGTACACGTTTAATGTATTATCAGTGAGACATCTGTTCATGTCATATGTTGTGCAAAGTTCTTGGAGGGGCTATGGGGGCATTGTCAACTATAGGGGGGCCTAGAGGGGGCTGGTGATCTGTGCGAGGGGAAAGCAGGCCGTAGTGAGGTGTGTGCGCTGAGCGCTGCGCTTACGAGCAGCACACAAAAGAAGGTGCTTGTGAAGCGACAACAGCAGCAGATTAATTATTTTAGAAATAAAGCACATCATAAAAATGCTTGTGTTAGTCACTGCTAGATTTCACCCTGCCTTCTTACTGATGTTAAATCATGGGCATGGTGCAGGTAAACTTAGACCCACAGCCAGGGCAAAACACTCTGACTCCGCGCCACTTGGCATGGTGTCCCATGTAGCCTAAACACTGCACTTTAGAGTAGAGACCATAAACGTCCCGCCCGACCCTGAAACCTTTTTGACCATTTCCAGAGCCTCCCTCGTCTGACCGCCTGATTTTATTGTATTTTTCCTCCGCGCTCCGCGAGAGAGATTTAATTAAAAGAGTCAGCTGCGTGTCACGTGATATGCGCCAGGGGAAGAACAGCTAAGCAGAGCGGACTTTCTGCTGCTCCTCACATAGACTGTCTGCTGCGCGCTCACACACTGACCATAGACTGACCATAGACTGTATGCTGCGCGCTCACAGACTGACCATAGACTGTATGCTGGGCGCTCACAGACTGACCATCTGCTGCGCACTCACAGGCTCACCATAGACTGTGATTGTGACACGCGCACAACACGGGACCGCGCGGGACCCGATGTGTTTTGGTCCTGCCCGAGAGACCATGTGAATACTGCCCATATGAAGGATTTGTGTCGAGTTAAATTCCCACCCAATGCAGATCTATGCTTTAGAGTGCTGTTGTCTCCTTTTATGTAATCACTGTGGCCAAAAACTTTCCGTTAAGCAGCAGAGTAGAGAGCATGCAATGAGCGGAACTCCAACTGCAACTTAAACAACCCTTAGGAATCCAAGTTTATTGTAGCTTTTTTAAATATTTTAGATTTTAGCCTCAAATGTCACTTTAGGAATGGTAAAACATACTGATCTTATATATGATTATGTTTGGGACACAACAGGGCATTCATTAAAAAACTTAACTGTTATGAAGGAAATTGTTTCAATGTTTGATTTAGATTTAGTTGATCTATTTTGGTCCTTTTATCATCATTGTGAGCGCATCTTAAATATGATGGGAGTAAAACTGAAAGCAATATACAGTATAACTAAATCACTATGGATTCATGTGATCAAATCAGCTCTCTGCACCTGTGCCCTCCAATGCACACTGGCACTGGTCATCACAAAAAACAAACAAAAAGTCAAGGTCAAATCAGCACTGCCTGTACCTGCCCAAAGATAACCCCCCTCTACAAGATGAAATTGTGTTTTTACTTTAAAATCCAACTAAATGAGAAGAATACTATGTGTGAAATCAATCATTGCAGCAAGTGGCCCTCCTTGGTATTATTTTTTGACAATGTGGCCCTCAGTGAAAAAAGTTTGGGCACCCCTGGTTTAGACCCTCCTCTGTCATCAGATCACACTTTGCGCTGGCTACCGCACCCCTTCTAACTCGTCAGTTCCTTTAATAACAAACATACTTGTACAGGGTGATGTCAGCCTGCAGGTCGGGGGACACTTTGGGGATGGGTGGTGGAGGAGGGGGGTGCCGGGTGTCCTGGGGGTGCCTGGTGTCGATGGCCTCTTGTGGGCTCAGGTGTAGAGTCACAGGGATCACTGGTAGTATACTGATGTACCTGCAATCACATACAAATGCTATTTAAAACGGCAATATCTGACTGACTCCAGAATAGGAATGGGACAATATAAAAACACTGACAATTAATCGACCGTGGCTATTTTTGAACATTGTGATAATCGTTCATTGCAATAATCATCATTTATTTGCACCTCAATTCCCTTTAGACCTTACTGTGAACAGATCAGTTATTGTATTAAGTAAGTAGCCTATAAGTTGAAGTGATATTAGTGTCAACCTACAATAAAATGTACTGTTGAGATTCTAAACTAGCATTTTTAAACATATTGTTTTACACATTTGTACAATGTCCAAACCAGGATTTAACCAGGTCTAAATAAAGTTTAACCAGATTTTACAGAGGCTTAATAAGGTCTAAACAAGGTCCAAATCATTCTCTACCTTTATACCAGATTTTCAGAACTACAAATAGCCAACAAGTATCTATCTTAGGAAACAGACACAATTCCGCCAGTGGTAGGTACATGTTTTGGTTGTGGTTCTTTACACAGAGACATTTACCATTTTAGGCAAAACAAATGTCTCTTTCGATCCAGGCGGGTGCAGACCTCTTGCTCTAGACTGGTTTCAGCTGAGGGCTCTAGACACTGGCCCAGTTTGTTGCATGTGTCAAAATGTTCTGTTGTCAGTCTTAACAGGCCCTCTGTGGTGTCTCTTTAGTGTCACAATGAAATGTTTTGTAAAATGGAAGCTATGTTCCTACAACAGCTGTTTATCTCAAATACAAGAGCCTTTTAAGAGGTGGGTAGTTTTACTTCAAAATAAAATGACTCACGTAAAAGTAAAAAGTACTCATCAACATAACTGATTAACTGTTTGAACGTAATGTCAAAATATGTGTTTATTTTTGTTGTAATCAGGCAAAACTAATTAAAATTAATAATATTTTAATAAAAATAGTTTAGAAAATAAAGGCACAAAAAAAACAATTTCACTTCATCTCACATTTTTCACGATATACAGCTATTCTTACATACAGGAACAGACAAAGGTGAGTAAGAGTACTCTTACTGTTTCTATATTTTAAAAATTTTACAATTTATCCAAAAAGTAACTAAAATTATTGATTTTGACAGCAACTGGAATGTGTGTAGTGGCTCTTAAGTGCAGAGTTAATGCCATGTCTGTCATATTGCCCCAGGGCAGCTGTGGCTACAGAAGTAGCTAACAAACAGTGAGAAATGGTGTCAGTGAGTGTCCAGAAAAGCACTATACACTGAAAAATAAGATGTCTTTTTTTCTATTAACGTATTGCAAAAGAGAGAGAGGGAGGGGAGAGTGGAGCGGGGGTCAGTGTGATAAGAGTTATTCATGAGAGAGTGAGGGAGCAGTGATAAGCACACGACGGGGAGGGAGAGAGAGAGAGAAGAGAGAGATGGAGAGAGAGACAGCGAGAGACAACGAGAGACAGAGAAAGAGGCAGCAAAAGAGAGACACAGAGAGAAAAAGACAGAGAAGACAAGAGAGAGAGACAGAGTGAGAGGTAGAGATACAGAGAGGAAGACAGAGAAGAGAGAGAGAACACACACACACACAGAAAGAGAGAGAGAGACGTACATAGAAAGAGAGGCATGAAGAGAGAGAAAAGAGAGACAGGTAGAGAGAGGTAGTGAGAGAGGGAGGGAGAGAAAAAGAGCAGCCACAATGACACACACTGATAAGACTCTTTCAGCGTGGCCTGCAGATGGACAGCTGTCACATCAGAGAGAGAGAGATGGAAAAAGAGAGAGAAATGATGGAGAGAGAGAATGTGAGAGAGAAAGAGAGAGAGGAAGAGAAAGTGAGAGAGAGAGCAGCCACAATGACACACACACAGTGATAAGCCTCTCCTCAGTGTGGCCTGTAGATGGACAGCTGTCACATACGCCCGCCTCAGATCCCCCGACAGCAGCTGTAAAATAGAATAGTGAAAATCAATAAGACTCTGATGATATAATGCTGGTGTGGAGCGCGCTGACAGATAACAACACTGATTGGTTGATTCCATCACCGCCGCTGGAGAAGGACACAATGCCCAGCGAGTAACAGATCGATCTGGGACAGGCTGTATTTAAGTGTGTTTAGATTTTGTTTAGATTTGAAGCAATTTAGCCTTTACAATAGATAAAGTGTAGGGTATTCTAGAAAATTCTGGCCTAGTAATTGTATGATTTTATTCCTCACTCACAAAATGATTGGTAACACTTTAGAATAACTTTAGAAAAAAAGCTTTAATTGTCCCACAATGGGGAAACCATGTGTTTTATTGTATGTCTACAGATTAGCATATGCTATTATCATTGAGCAGAAGGCTAAATGACTGTTCTTACAAAAATGTAGACAGCCACATTTGATCCATCAAATCCTTCATGAGTTTAATTCTGTAACTGGCTAAGATTTTAACGCTAATATTCAAATGTAATAATGAAAAAATCATTGTTTTATTAGTACATTATGTATCCCCCCACTCTTACCCGCACCTCCCAAATTAAAGCTGTCTTACCTGATTTTGTGACTGTAAAAATGATGTGCTTGAGTTTGAATAATACACACCTCTTTCCTAAATCCTCTCCCTTTCAACCCTCTATCACCGTCTCACACAAACCAGGAAGCAAAGGCGGAGTGGGTAATCGGGAGAGTCGGGAGGATTCCCGGTGGGCCGCGCCGTTCATGGGCCGGTCAGCGTCAAGGAAAAATAATAACCAAACTCTTGATCATGTCATTGTGAT
>JAVQJW010341096.1:0-13805 GCA_036025195.1 Hypseleotris klunzingeri
CTTTTGTCTGTATGGTTGTAAACATTGTAAATATCAGATCTTACCCTCAAGCAGAGACAGTAACATGACCACCATGTCTTTTTGTAAATCCATCAACTCTTTCAGCAGCTCAATCTGACTGGAATCCTACAAATAATGTTCATTTGAAACGTTGTATTTCTGCCGGCTAGTATTTTACATGATGGTTTTTACTAACTAGTGCCTCTTATAGGTTATCAAAGGAAGTCTTGCTGTACCTGTGAGAGCTTCATCTGCATGTTCGCAAATACATGCAAGAAGCCCACAACTGCATCCCACAATCTGCTGTGTGCCAGACTCTGCTGGTTCCCGATACATGGACCCTAAAAAACAAATAACATACAGTAATAAATACATCCACTGATCATGTAAAAATAAATACAGTAAATGAGATATAGTTTCACCTGGATGTACTCTGTGAGGGAGTTAAATATCTGCTTGGCCACATCCAGTGCTTTGGAGAAATTGATTTTTCCCGTCTCATCAATTACATCTTTACCCGAGTAGTACCAGTAGAAATCACTGATGGATTCCTGTGAAGTAAAGATAAAAACGGGACATATATAAATGTCTTTTTTATTTTTTCTATTATTATTCTTTTATATTAACCTTCATAACACACAAACCTGAAGACGCAGCAGGTAGTCCACAGTGCTGATGATGATGTTGACTGTCGTGGTGTTTCCAGTTTGTGTTCTCAGGAAGTTCTGGAAATCTTTGTAAGTATAAACACCATGATTGTCACATTGTGTAAGTAGTATGTTTATTATGCAGACATTTTAAGTAGAAATGGTCTGACCTCCATTGTGCCCCTCACACAGAAGTTGCAAAAACCGGAACAAGTCTTTGGTAAAGTCGTCATTTTGTAGCACTTTGGAACCTATTGGAGAAAGCTTTTATTTTTTTTACTAAGAGCAACCATAGTTTGTCTTTGAATAAAAATAAATATATATGAGACTCCCCTCAAAAGCATTTCATATGAGGCAAGCAGGAAAGGTTTGATTGATTTTTTTAAGTTCCTGTTCTTTAGATTTCAGTTTGAAAACTGAATCCAAAGGTGTGTTTTGTTAAAAAAGTGCTTTAAAATGAGAAACTCTAGGACAATTCTTTAAGCTGGAATAAGCCTGATAACTTTCACATGCAGGCTGCGGTTCAGCCTGATGAAGATTTCAGATCAAAGCAGAGGAGCAGAGGACAGAAGTGAATACAATGTTCCCTTAAAAAATAAACCATCAAATCAACAGCTGTGTAACAACAGGATGTGCAGAATAGTTTGTGTGCAAGTAGAGACCATGTGAAAGTTAAACATCTGTATAAAAACCAGCTTTTAAAAAATGACAAAGCAAGACAAAGCTTTGCTTAGGCCTTAGACAAACCTTTGAGTCAAACCCTGAGAGGTGGTACTGAGCCTCAGGACACATGTGATCAGCATTAGTAACTGTTAAAGTGATGGGAACAAATGTCACACAAAGGACAGGCAGTGTATGTGGAGATGACTGTCTGCATGCACAGGGTTCCCTGATTAGGATCACTGGAGCAGGGGCTCGGCACCAAATAAAGCAGGGGTATGGATCACAAGTATGAAGAGTACATTCCGGGTGAAGCATAGCCAGTCAGGACGATCTATGTTTGCTATTTACCCCGCTGAGTGTGGACTGCCATCGATGGGTTTTTAAAATGATAGGAAGGAGACAAAAAATACACCAGACATAAGCAAAAAGAGAGGACATTGAGTTACAATACAAAGAGATAACAACTAAGAGTAAAAAACTCAAAATCATGCAGTTAACATTAAACTAGAGGCCTCCATTGTGCCACTTTAATATTAAGTCATGGAACAATACTTAAGGTAAGGTAAGAGACAGAGTTGTTACAGTGAATTGTTAAACACAAGACTCTTTGGAAATGTATAATGAAGACAAACAGAGTGATGTGAAACAATAAGAAAAGTGGGGAGAAGCTGGATTAATGCTGGACCATGGACTCTGGGATTAGACACTTCTGTTAGTGAATCATCACAGACCACCTCTGAACTGGAAAAACATCCCGCAGAAACAACCTTTTAACCTCATCTGGACTCAGACCCATGCCATCAATGCATTCACTGATACTGAATGAAACAGTGTGTCCACAAAGAGAATTATGTCAAACCAGCACTTGAATGTGAATGTGTGACTTGTGATATACTTATACATACAACTTCATCTTAATGTCTTATTATTTTCTTATGTCGTAATCTTTTACTTTACTTTTGTCATGGTTCAGCATTAGCAAGGGAAAGGGGGGAATATTACTAAATGTTCCCAAATCCCTGAATGATGTGTCTAGATGTTTTAGCCTTGTACACATGAGCAGAATAATGAAATGTGAAGGCATATACAGTAGTTGTATGTTTTACTTACTTGAACCTTCCTCTGTCACCATCCCAAGTCCTTCTGCTTTGTTCTGCCTCTCAAAGGCATTCAAGTCCAGGACACTGACAAAACACAAACAAAGATTACATTCATACAACAACAAATGACTATTTTATTTGAATGTGTTCCTCCATACCTGCATGACTGCATCAGCCCTGAGAGACTCTTGAAAAAGCCTGCATCTCTTTTTTCTTTCAGGTAATTAAGCATTTTCTAAGAAATACAGGTGAACATGTGTTCAGTTAAACATATACCTAATATAAAAATACACACAGATTAATGTCATAAAACATCTCAAAGCCCACCTGCTGAACATGCACATTGCCTCCATTTAAGATGGCAATGCCCAGCTTTAGGGTGCAGGTCACCATGGGGCCCAACCGACCTAAAACACACAATTGATAAATTGAGAACATTTTTCCCTTTGGCAGATTTTAGACAAAATGTGTAAAAACTTGTTTTTAAATACATAGAAGTAATTAAGACTACAGTTGTTAGTGTAACATCTACTGATGGTTGTTACCTTTACTGGCACTGATCATCTGCAGCACCATCTCCGCAGCCCCACGGGCATGCAGCCTCGCCTGCTGATACAGGATCTTCTGCTTTTCCATCTCCTTTTCCTGTGGGGAAAATGTGGTCTTTAGTAGTGTATCATTTGGGAATATTATTTGTATATTTCACAATTTAGAAAATTAAAAACCTCAAATGTCTTTTCTTTCCCTTCTTCCTCTTCTTCTTCTTCATCCTCTGCACAACTCTACAAAAGAAGAATGCTTTGAATTTGGAGATGTATATTTAGACATATTGGGGAAACGAAACTTTGCAGACATTAGTACCTTTGCCATCATATCAGCATATGCAATATATAAAGGATCCACTTCCAAGTGACTGCAAAGAACACGGTTGTTCTTAAATGGTTTTCATACTGAAATATTGAAACTATATGCTTAGTAGTTCATGTTCATGTCCCACCTTCTTTCTGTCAGGGCGTTGTGGCTGAAATGGAGGATCAGTTGTTGAAGAGGATCAGGCTGGACGTCAGCCACCTCCTCTTCCTCCTCCTCCACCATCTTCACTGGAGTTTTCTATAAAAACCCATTAACACTTAAGTCTGTAACTTGTAAACATGGCCCAAAATATATGACTATAACAACAATTTAAATTTGAGTGAAATTTCACAAACTCAAAAAAATAAATAAAAAGAACCTCCACAGGTAAATCATTTAACGTGATTACATACAGTACAAGTTGCATGCAAATGTGATACCACCATATCCGGTGACTAATGAGAAGGACTGAACAAGTTAAGAGTAGAAATGAATCTCATAATAATTAAAACACATGCAAAGTTAAGCAAACAGATGCAAGCAGTTAGCAAACTGGTGACAATGACTGAACATGAGAATGATCCTAACCTGACTTCACCATTTTTAATGCTTAGAGGGGATTTTGATAGATTTGAGCATAAATAATAGAATAACATCTAAAATCTTGTGATTTTGATGAACCTTCACAAATATTTACTATGAAATGTGAGCGCGAACATGCCACTGACGTCACGAGTACAGAACGTATTGTAACAGCACTTTGACACTCACAGACTTACAGTTACAGCGAAAAGACAACTGATGGTTGGATCCAGATCTGACAGCCAAACAGCTATTGAACGGCCTGCCTTACCACTGCTGTCACAAAGGCATAGCCTGCTTTTCTACAGCTGTGAGCGCTGGAGCTGGCCCTGTGTCTCCTGAGCTGGTCATGCAGCCTCTGACCCCTGACAGACCTCAAGGTTCGGACTCGCCTACAGCGGGGCCCCCTGGGTGTTTTGGACAGGACCGCCACCCGAATGCGCTCCCACGGCTCAACGGGCACCAGGCTAAAGAAGCATTCAGCAGACAGGACTGGCAGAGGGGTGCCAATGCAGGGCACACGGGACAAGGGCACGGTGAGCCCAGTACTTACTGCCAGATCCTGAACTAGCTTCTCCTCAAAAGAGTACTCCTCTGCCTCTATCCATAGTCTCTGATAGACGGGGATGAAGTAGTTGATAGCACGATGCCTAGGAAGGGGGAGATGAGGGAAGTGGGGGTTGAATGGAGAGGATGGGGGAAGGTAAAGTGGCATTAGGGTGGGTCCTGGTGAGTCAGTGAGATGTGAGGGAGGGGTTATAGGGAGTGCACTTCAGGCAGGAGGTGACAATGTAGGACCCTCTGACTCTTCTGACTGGCCATGTTTATAAATTAAATTGTTATTTTTGTCATGCACAATATAGAGATAAGTAACCATACAGTAATACAGTACCAGTGACTTTGCTTCCTTTAAAATACAAACGTTTATTAAAAAATATATAAATTAATTTATCTTGTATTCTAGCTGACCAATCAGAATGGACAGTCAGGAAACATTGGTCTCGGGCAGAGACTGGTCCATGGCCTGGAGGATGAGGAGAGGAAGGTGTTGATGAAGCATTGTCACATTACCGTCAGCAGAGAGAACAGACGGTCAAAGCTGGAGGCTTTGAACGCCCTTTCCAGCCAAACCTCCCGATAACCATTCAGGAAGTAATTATTATTTTTGTATCTGAGAAAGGATGAGGCAGTGTTATGTGAAAAACAACACAGAGGAGAGAGATATTAGGAAGATGTGAGGAGTTTACATGGACACACATTTAAACAGATGCCCCCCCATTTACATGGTGACTGCTAGTTGTTTTAGACAAAAGAAAAGTGACTTTTTAGATTAACAGTTAAAAGAATTTGAGAACAGGTGTGAACTCACCTGGGTAGATTGTAAAGGGGTGCCATGCGGAAACAGGCCACTACAGCTCGTTTACGCTGTTTGGACAACAACTTGTGCATAACAAGCTTTTTATTTCTCAGAGGAAGCTCCACCTGAAAGGTCAGTTTCAAGCTTTGTTAGCTAATATATCAATGAACAGCAAGTATTATCCAAAATATGAATGGGTTTAAGTGAACCTGTTCAAGATAGAAAACAGCTGCTGAGATGCTTTGCACTCGGTCGACTGTGTGCTCTGTGTTTACAGGCTCTTCACTCTTCACCACATCTTTGTACAGGTTCAACTGCCACTGGACCGCCGGGTCATCAGACTACAATGAATAAATCAAGTCAAGTGAATGCAAGTGAAGTACAGAGGACCTAAGAAGTGAGTGTTCACTTTGGTAATTAATATTTCAAAAGTAAAAGAATAAATACCTTGTCCTGTAGATGAAGATTCTGACGCAGGTGCTCTTTCACCTCATCATCAGTATCTTTCTATGGGATAGGCAAATATTCAACTATAGAGGAAGAAATTGCCAGCCGACGACAGAGTGCAAGTAAAAAAAACTAAAATACAAAATATTGCGCCACAAATCTAGTGAAAACCAGACTGATTAAATTATAGCATGGAGGCAATCAACACTGTTCTTTCCTAAATGACAGTTAATAAACTCACCAGACTGTAGCGGATCTTGGCCAGAGAGATGAGCTCCTGGTCTCCGGGGGAGCACATGTTCAGACCAATGGGCAGCAACTTCTTCAGTGCAGCCACAATCAGCGACGTCTGGATGGAGTAATATTCACCTCGACGTCGTTTGTGTTTTCTCTCCTGGTCTCCACCTGACTAAAAGGACGTAAAACAGATCAACAGAAACTTTGTAACTAACAGTCAGTTTAAAAGTAGCAGTACATTAAAATCATATAACAAGAAGGAATATAGTTCATGTACTTATTTGGTTTCAGAAGTCTGTTATATCCTACCTTAGACATCTTTGCCTTGCCTTCTCCAGTGAGGAACCCCAGGTTGTTGATCTCATTCTGTACCACAAAGTTTTGTTCCTCACGCTTGAAATTCTGTTTTCAAAAAAAGATTAAAAAAAACATGTTTATTTCAAATTTAAAAAGCAAGAAGTATGACCCACTTGTTGTAATGAATCGTACATGTGACTTGACCCAGAGGATGAAGATCTCTGCCACCATTCGGAAAAGCTCAGTGGAGTTCTCATCAGGTTCCTTCAGCCATCGAGATCTAAACATTTTAAATACTTACACAGGCATACCATGTGCAGTGGCTTGAAACACAACTTTATTACCTCTGCCAAGGAATTAATGTTTTTGGTAGTGTTGGTTGGTTTGTTTGTTGGTTGGTTCTGTCAGCAACTTCAATCAGAAGGTATTTAACTGATTTGGATTACATTTTCAGGGAAGGTCAGAACTGACACTAATGATTCAAATTTGGGAGTGAACTAGGTCACCGTCTGCATCGAGTATTATATAAAAGACTGTTGTCTGTTTGCACCTTTACTCAAAAATTACCAAAACAGTTTGGATAAAATTTTCAGGGAAGGTCAGAAATGAAATTAGCTGCCTTGGCGGAGGTCTGCACTCTCCGAGTGCTTTTTAGCTCTTTACTGTACCTGTTGTTGTCCACATAGCGGATGAGCATGGGGTAGAAGGCATAAAGATTGCGGCAGAGCACAGCAAATTCATCCAGAATGACCAGCTCTGCCTCCTGGTTATCTCCTTTACCGTCAGCTTTCAAAAGCTCCTCTTCAGCCGCAACCTATATTTATAAAGCACTATACAGTGAGGGCCAGATTTACTAACAAAGGTGCAAAATTGTGAGGGCATTTAGAAAGACAGTGTGCACTACTTGTGGGAGTGGTGCATGAGATTTACTATGAAAACTGTATATATAGCTATGTTAGAGAGCGTCATTATTTGACCTGTGTTTTACCAGCAGCAGTCCCTTACCCCACTGCAGCTATACAGCACATTATGGAAAGATGTATTGCTGTTTGATAAAACAGAAGATGCTCTTTTGCCTCTGACCTGACAATCTTCTGTTTTCTATCAAAGTGACATACAGTATACGCGCCGAATGACGGTAGAACGAGTTTAAACCAGTTCTGATTTTGCAAAGTGTGCATGCGTCAAAGTGTGCATGCGTCAAAGCGCACGCTTTGGAGTTACCTGGATGGACACAATTCTGGACATTGTGCCCCTTCAGTTTGCACTGCGAGATACACAAAGCACGCGCTAACCTTGTGTCTCCCACAGTTCCCACTATTTGCTCCAGTTTTTGCAAGTGCTAATCTTCTAGCAAGCACGCAAACCTTTAGTAAATCCAGCCCTGAATGTCTGTTATTTTATTTTGCAACAAAGTACAACAAAATAAATTGCATCTAAAGAATTACCTTGACTGTCTTCTTCCTGAGTTTGTCCAGTGTGGGCAGGAAGTGGGTTCGGAGCAGGTCTGCTCCGGCTTTGCAGATAATTGGCTGAGAGTAAACTACAAGAGACAGAGGCTTTCAATGAGGGAAATTATCTCTGGGGTTTCACTAAGACACTGCTGTGAGTTTCTGCAACAAAAGTAATTTAAATGCATTCTATTTTGGGCGTATGTCTGAAAGTTATGTAAGTGGACTATAAAAAAGATTACTGAAAACAAACATGACAAAAGTTACCTGCAATTCTCTTCATCCAGGGCGCATCATCGATGCCCAGATTATTGTTGAGGATTCTGAGGATGTTTCCCAGGATGATGCTCAGATGTTCAGAGGTCACCATTGTGCAGCACAGTGTGTCCGGAGGGGAGTTCTCTGGACCTTTCTCCCACCAATAAGACAGATAGTTGCACAGCATAGGAAGGATCACTTCAATTACCTATCGCAGACACAATAAAAATATCATTAAAGAAACAAAGAACCTCAAATCCTGACTATGAGCTCTAAATATCCCCTCTTTGCAGCAGACCTGTGGCATGTCACAGTAGCGAGCTCCAGATTCAGAGATATCATAAACATCTTTGAGCAGTTTGTCAAGACGAGGCATCTCTGGACACATCTCCTCCACTGTATCGGGCATACTTAGGACTAAACAAGAACAGATTTTGAGAAAAATCTTCCCCCCAAAAATTCATATGCCCATTATCAAAGAAACTCACTGGCCCGCTCCCTGGGGGTCTTGGTGTTGAAAACAGACATTGGGTTGTATGAATTCAGATGAGGCTCCAGAAATGCTACAGGCATCGCTCCCACCAGAGTTGCCAGGCTTTCCCCTAGTGCAGGCAGATGTCTGGGTATAAAGATGCATATGCATCAAACACTATAATGAAGCATCAGCTTAAATAGTCTATAATGGAAATACCACATGCTGGCTTTGTGAAACGGGTTACTTAATTTTAGTTTAAATACAAAATGGATTCCTCACCTCTCCATAAAGATGTTCTTTCCTGTGCCCAGAGAGTATAAACAGGTCAGGATCCGGTAACAGGATAGCTGCACATCATCCACTTAAACAAAGAAACAAAAAAAAAGATAAATATTTGAACATAAAAATAAACATTTTAAATCCATAAAAGTAAAAGATAAAAGCTAACTCAAGAGATCTGCTGCAAACTCATAAGTGGTGATGTGTTCAAAGAGGGCAATGAGGACGGGCAGCAGGGCCACAGTCACATAGTTGATGCTCTGACTGACGCTCTTCATCTGGGCTCGAGATTGTAAGAACTTCCCCAACTTCAACATCTCCAGTAGTTTGTCCAGATCCTCAGCAGCGTTTTCAAAGAACGTCCGTAAACCAGCTTTGACCAACTCTGACCCAGACTTCATCACTGTTCTGGAGGAGCAGAAAAACAATTTCTACTTTTATTTGTTTAATTAGTATTTACAAGAAGTCAGACACATAGTGCCTACTCTATAATTTAGCATGGGACAGTCACTAGTTTTAAAATGTCTGTAGTTTGTAAGATAATTAAAATTCATTACAATAGTCAACAGTTTATCAAAATATTTTTCTTCAAGGAAATTTGACCTACCTAGCCTTTGACAAATGCATGCACAAGTGATCTAGTGCAAAGATTATACAATCTTACCGAGTGTCCAGTGAATGTGCGAGGATGTGCAGACAGCTCACCATCATGGCAGAGTCACTTCCTGCAACACAGACATTTATTATAAACAGTCTGTACTGGAGATTTAAAGCCAAAAAGCCACACAGAGGTAGTCACAATCTTACCAAACAGAGAAATCCTGTGTCTGACAAGAGCTGCCAACTTACAGAAAAGGCTGGAAAAGTGAGGAAAGTATGAAATAGGAAGTATTTGAGGTAGAGTGAAAAGCAGAGCAGAAATAGATAGGCAAAGCAATTAATGCAAGAATATACAGGTTATAAATACATTACCTGGTGACCATCTCTTTTTCCTTATTTGAGGCACATCCACAGCTGCTCAGGGCCATGCTTGGTGTGGACAGGAAATAAAGGAAGTGGTTCTTAAAAGCTTGGTCTATCAGTGGAAGAAGCACCTATAAGGACAATATAGAAATGTGAGACAAATCCAAACTACCCTCAAAATTAATTAAAATGTCAATAGACTTTGAACCTTGGCAAAAAACTTGATTTCCTGGTCATGGGGTGATTTGTCTGTCTTTCCACTGGTTGCCATAGCCTCTGAAGTGCAAAAAGTCATAATTTGAATGAAACAGCTGAATAAAAAGAGTTAATTTTAATTAATTTAATATGATACAAACCAAGATGTGCAATGAATTCTTGGGCAGAGTCTACATATTTAAGCATCGTCTTGACAAACTTGAAGGCATGACGCTTCTCCATCGCTGATGAGTCCTGCTCCATGTCCTTCACACCTCTAAGTGTAAGATGATCAATGGACAGCCAATGACATTCAGCATCATCATAGATAAGTCATAATGGTTCCATAATTGTACATAGTACTTATTATACTGTACAGTACAGCACACCTTGTGATGGCATATCCACTGATCTGCAGGAACTTAAAGAGCTCTTGAGCTTTCTCTCTGTCTCTGTGCTTCTCTTTAGCTGTCAGCGTGTCATAGGGAACCAGCAGGGGATGGGTCCCTCCTCCTTGAGGTTTAGAAAAAAAAGCATTTAATTGCGTTATCCTATACAAGTCTAAAATAATGTTATACTATTGCAAACCTTTGCCTGTAAGCTCAGTCTTCTTCTTTTTAGCCCAAATATTGTGGTAGTTTTCAGCTACAACTTCAACCATGCCCTGTGTGTATAAAATGTTAATTGTGAAAATGTAATTAAACCTTAGCACTTTTGAACTATTTTCCAGCATTAAGAGCTGAGGGATTCATACCAACCTGTAACTCTCTTGACAAAGTGATATTGTGCAAGTCCATTGGAGCAGGACTGAATCCATCAACCTAAAAGGAGAATGTTAAATGTCAAATACATTGCCAAAGTGTCAGTGCTGACATATTGACAGCTTACACATCATTAGTGCAATGGCTTACTGCATTCAAAATTGTCTGATAGTCGTCCTGTAGTTGCTCATGTTACCTGAGATTCTGTCTTCGTCTTCTCACTCTCTTTTTGTTGAAACATGGCCTCTCCCTCCTTGGTCCGTTCAATGTTCCAGCCCATCGCCAGCATGCTTTTCAGTGACTCCTTCACTGGCCAGCGATAGGTTTCTCTCTCCTACAAAACCAGCTTATTTAGTGCTTATTCAGGAAGCTTGATACTGCAGTAATCTGTATGTGTCTATGTACCTTCTCACTCAGAGAGTTATAAGGCTTCAGCAGAGGATGAGTTTTGGCCTGATCATCAGTACTGTCCCCAAGTTTCCACCCTACTGACACCTACAACAACAGTTCCTCACATGAGACACAGAGCTCTTCAGGTGTGAAATAGGCTCATACATCATAAATATGAAAAGACACATATATCACAGAAGACATACCTTCTCTGAGGACCACTTGTCATGGGAATGCTCTGCATATTTGTTGGCAATGTACTCAAGTTTTTCAGGAAGGGAGATGCTATAAAGTGTAAAGTGTGCTTAGTATTAGATCTGGTCTGGTTCTGGTATTGGAAATACAACCCATTTATTATGAAAATAACTATAAAATAATAATTTATCATTTATTACAGAAATCAAGCACTCACTTGGCAGTGTTGACTGGTTTGGGGTCAAAGTTGCCTTGTGCATCCACTGAACCCTGCTTTTCCAGAGCTGCCCCAAGAGTGGCATCCACAAAGTCAGGAGGCAAGGCCCCAGCGATGGCACACAGACAGGACTTGGCCATTTTGAAAAGATCAGCATCATATTTCTACAAAAGACAGATTAGAAAGGTTATAGAGTTTTATTTAGACATTGCATCAAATGTTTCAGGGAAATAATGGGAAGACAGAGCAAAGGCAGAACAGCAATATAGAACCTGTAGCCACAGTCTGTCACAGATACAGTAAATGATTCATCTACTTTAGCTTCCCTCATCTGCACTTCTTGCAGATTCCTACCTTCAGAGTGCTGTGAACTCTTTCAGCAAAAATTAGTGACTTTTAGAATAAACCAAAAACATCCAAATTGTAATATAATGATCCAAGAATTTTTTATACAAATATGCAGTATCTACTGTATTTCAGTGTACCTTTTGGGAAAGTGATTCAAATATTCCCCAAAACAGTTTCTTGGTCAGGAGCAGTTCTTCCTCAGATGCTTTGCCATAGCTGCCCATCCCAGACGGCAGGCAGTAATACTTCCAGTTCTGTTCATAGTGGTTGGTCAACAGCTAAAAATTAAAAGGACAACATATAAAAATACAAATATAAAAGCAATGTTAAACTATGATTTAAAAAAATAAGACATTTGCCCTTCAACTTTTAGGTAACCCTTTATCCCACCTTAAGAGGTATCTTGCAGTAGTCTGAGAGCATGGGAACATCAAATACGAGTCGTCTCAGCAGCTGCTGCATCATAGATGGACGCAGATGCCTGTTAAGAAGTTGAACAGCATTCATCATTAAGATAAATAAATTGAGGTATTATTTGACTGGGACAAATCATTTATCAATAAAGCCTGGCACATCTCTCTGACAGATTATTCAAATAAAAAGCTGCAGTCCTGTAAATGACTGTTAAAGGCCTTTTTGTCGTTTGAGTCTGACACATGTTTGGCAGCACTCACTTGCAGATGGCCAGCAGACACTCTTCAATAGCGTCTCTTTGGGCTTTGGTAAGTGAGCGGCCCTTGGACAGGCGGTAGATGGTCTGTAGTGTGGAGTCGATGAGCTGAGCGTAGTGCTCAGTGCTGGCGAACAGATATGCACAGCGGGTCAGCAGAGGCAGCAGAGCAGAGCCAATGTAACGGTTCATGGCCAGAGCTGTCGCTGTGGTGCTCAACACCTCCTGTGGGACAAGACCTACAAGTTACAAAAGTACTCAATACATCATCAAGATATAGCAGAGAGGGTAAGTGATGAGGAAGTGTATTTTTGTGTCTTGAGGATAGTAGTCCTAAACATAACTAACCAGAAAAACACACTTAACCAAGTTTGTCTAAAAACAAAACCATTTTAAAAGACAGAACTCTCAAACTCACAGTATCCAGAGATTCTGAAGCTTTGAGATCTGGCAAAAAGCCAACCTCCAGCATCTGGAGCAAAAATCCCTGTTCCTCAATACCATAGACTCTCTCAAGAAACAGCACCATGGGAGCCTTGTGGTCCGGGCAGAAACAGGCAGACACGTCTGGCTCTGTCACTGAGCCGTCTGAAAGAGTTTGAGAAAGCATATTTTTTATTGCACAATCAAATCCAAAGTTTAATACTGGGTAAAATGTCTGCAAGATCAAAGGAATTGGCAGAAAATATGTTGAAGTTGAGATTGTAGCACAGAATTAGTTAGATGTGACTTTCTTTATGAGTAAAGGAAATTGGACCTGATTTTTTTTGTGTAGCCAAAGGCATTTTAGGTAAATAGCCCATACTAAAATTGCCTGAAGGCATTCAGTTTTTTTCAACTCAAACGCCTGGTGTTTCAAAGTAAACGACATAGAAACACAAAAATCCAAACCCACCTTTATTGACCACAGGCATGTTGAGAGGGATGCTGATGACTCCGACCAGGTCTGAAGTGGGGACCAGGGAGCGCAGGATTGCTCGGATACGCAGAGCCTCTCCTTTGCCTGCATTAATGAGCTGAAAAAGTGACAACAAACATTACATTGTTAAAGTAAATTGATGATACCTCACAACTGTATTTATCAATTAAAATGGTTTGAAATCTTACATGCATTTCAGGAGCACAGCGTCCCAGCAGGTCAATGAGGGCAGAGTAGAAGGACATAATGGCATTGCCCATGTGGATAACTTCTCCCTCTTCCTCACTAGACCTGCAACGTACATCACTGTCTTTTTCCAATATTTTACACTTATTATATTTAACAACTGTGAATATTAAAAAGTCAACATAATTTACACCAATAGTTTGGCACCAAATACAGTGTTTTACAGAGCAGTAAGTTCCTAATATTGATTTTGACCATTTTTCCAATCTTCCTCCACACTCAAGACTTTAATATCATCTCCCTATTAAAATGCAGC
>JAVQJW010341126.1:0-10503 GCA_036025195.1 Hypseleotris klunzingeri
GTGATCCGGCATTTCGTTTTTGAGTTATCGCGGTCACACGGCCAATCTGCGGACGCGGACGGACATGAAACCATAATATCGCCGAACGCGATTCTCGCGTTTCGCCGATATAATTAATAGAATGCAGTAGCAAAAACTGGATATTGTATGATTTTTGTATTGCTAAAAAGCAGCCCTGGGAAAAAAGGGACAGTTTGGGGATTGTGCAGTGTCCACAGACAATTTCTATACAGTGTCAAGGGTTAGAGGGATTAAGGGCTATAAAAGGCCCCAAAGAGAGAAGTGGATCAGGAGCGATGGACAAATGGCTGATATACTCGTCTGTAAGGAGACCTAGACACTGAGGGGGCGGGTGGGTGGACGGGTGGGTGTGCCGCCAAGTTGCCAAGACTTGTACAAGAGGCTGGCACCTTGAGTGTGAGGCAGAAAATGTGGCAGCATGACAGAAAAGCAGCGAGAAAAAGAAGTGCGAGATGATCCAGACCTGATCTAACTGCTCACATTGTTAAGAGAATGATTTTGCTTTTTGTTTCAATTGCTTTTTTTTCATCTTTTTTTGTCTCTTTGCAGCTGTGGAAGACAGAAAACTCTTCATAGGGATGGTTTCAAAGAAGTACGGCGAGAACGAGATTAGGATGATGTTCTCCTCTTTCGGGCAGATCGAGGAGTGCCGAATCCTCCGGGGCCCCGACGGTCAAAGCAGAGGTAAGTGTGCTCCCAACAAAAGGTGCCATATATTTTTCCTTAATCGGCCTCAAGAACGCCACCTTCAAAACGGATAGATGCATATTTGGAGACCCCTAATAAGGTTAAGCTTTGAACAATTACACGGATAACTTTATGGACACATACAAGGCTCTGATCACACTAGTCAAAACTTATACCAAAACCTTTCAAGAACTAAACCAGATCCAAACAAGGACTGATCAATGTCCACAAAAGAAATTCAGTATAACCATGTAAGATTTTTTGCATACAATTGTATTGTTTTAACCGGCCTCAAGACCGCCACCTTCCGCACAGATAGATACATATTCTCATCAACTATTTATACCTGCCCCACCCTTTTTTTATTTTTTACTCTATTTTTACCTCCTCCGCCCCCAAATCAAGTGCTATTCACCCAAAAACACTAGCACCCATGTCATTGTAGCCATAGCCGCAGTGACACTCCAGCCTCCTCCACATCTCGCGGTGAAGGGCCGCCCGGCTTCAACACAATGGGCCGTCGCCTTGGCAACAGCTGGCTGTGGTGCTGCGGGTGGGCTCAGCTGGCAGGCGGCTCCCTCCTTCACCACCACCACCTCCTCCATCACACTCCACAAAGACTGGAATTAGCCTGTCGCCGGCGCATCTCCTACTTAGCTCCGTGCCGCATTGAGTCGGAGCGATGGCGGGGGTCGAAACAGGGCTCTTGGTTTGATTAGACCTTACAGTGACGGGCAATTGACTAGAATGCAGTAATTATATAGACTTTAATATGATATTAAGCTGTAACTATAGCTTGATATGGAGCAGAATACCTCCAACCCTAGCCTATATAGGTCTTATTACTACATATAGGCCCTCAGTGTGTATCTATGTGTGCATTTATGTGTATATAAATGTGTATATAAATGTTTCACCACATATTCAAGCCTCTTTTTGGTGGCGATTAAATTGTCGTTATCACTGTGCTCATGTGACATGTGTTCTCCTTGTTTTTGTTCTTTCTCCATGTGCTAACCAGTGAGGGTGATTCTGTGTGCTTGGGAGTTGCCATTCTCTGTACAATGTGTTATTTGGGGTTCATAACGAGTTGTCCAAAAACCTTTTGTCTTGTTTTTGTTTCTTCTTGTCCCTCCCTCCCTCCTCCCCCCTTTTCCTATTGTTCCCCCCTACAGGCTGTGCGTTTGTCACATTTGCTACCAGGGCAATGGCACAGAATGCAATCAAAACCATGCATCACTCTCAGACTATGGAGGTACTGTACCCCTGAGCACCTATTTCTCATTTTTACCCTTCCCCTTCATACATTCTGCTGCCCCCTTGTGTTGGAAAGATCAAGAACTATCCAAGCAGATGGCGTCTATTCATCACACAAAGCATGAGTCATTTCCAAAACCACTTTTGCTAATTATAAAATTACATTGTCGTCTGCAAAATAATTTGATAAAACACTGAACATGCTGAATATAGAGCTAAAGGGACATTGCTGTCATTGCTAATTTAGGGCTAAACCAAACGCATCTCGCTTATGGGTGATATTTTAGAGTCTTCTCTTTACTGTATCTGAAAACCAATCTCTATATTCAACCACTAGGACTAAGACCTATTTCTAGAGGTTAACACAGAATTAGCCTAGACCTAGCATACATCCAATTAGATTTTCTCACAAACTGGGTCCTCGTCTTTGTGGAAGTGGAGCAGCAGTAATTTGACAGCAGCAGGTCAGAGGCTCCCTAGTGAAGCATCAGACCAAATCTAATTAGGAGCCCAACCAAACATAACTCTGGTCGTCACAGATTAGTGCAGGCCCCAGCGGTGGTGCCACCCATTCCCCCTGTATTATTATGTCCCCAGTTCTCAGCTGCCGTGGGGTGTTGCTGGTGCAGAAGCCATTTTCCCTGTCTGACCTGGTCTGGCTCGACTCTGAAAATACTTTGCACTGCATGCCTCATGTCCATGCGTCTGTCCTGATGATAAGTGTCTGTCTGTGAGACTGTCTGTATTGTAATGCATTTATCTAAATGTCTGCTGACCAGCCCCTGTTTAAGTGTCTTTATTTTCTAAGTGTTGTCTCCATCAGTTATGTGCTTGTCTGTGGACTTGATTAAGCTCCTCCCAAGTGCTAAAAAAGTTCACTGTCTACAGCATTGATTTGTGCTCTTCATGGAATGAGGCCTGGCTCAGCTCTGCATGGCAGATGTCCTCTATGTTAGCTTTATTATGAATGCTACAGGCAGAAACACTGTTTTCAGGCTTAGACTGTACTTCCTATTATACAATAAAACCTTGCAATTACAATTTTGACATAATGGTTAATATGCCTTCCTCTTTAATTGGTCATGTTTCTTAACATAATGTGTTTCGTGCTTTAGGGCTGCTCCTCACCTTTGGTGGTGAAGTTTGCCGACACACAGAGAGATAAGGAGCAGAGGCGCCTGCAGCAGCAGCTCGTACAGCAAATACAGCAACTCAACAGCGCCTCCACCTGGGGAAACCTGGCTGCACTGGGAGCGCTTTCACCACAGTACCTGGCTGTAAGTGGTCAAATATATAATGTACTATGGGATTTTTTTTTTATTGATGTGGCACTTGGTAACCCTGTTTATTGTGCATTCTCAACAGTTGCTACAGCAAGCCACATCTACCAGTAGCCAGGGCAGTTTTAATGGCATCCAGAGGCTAGGAGGTGAGTTGGATTAAAACAATGTAAATTTTATTGTATAGTCACCCACTCAACAAGCAAACATCTACTTTTTTGAGGGTTTGAATCTCTTTGCTACTTAAGAGAAATATTACAGTTTACATTAAAGTTTTATAAAGTCTTATATATGACAATAATGGTAAATATCTATTCTATCTATTATAATTCTTATACTAAAAACATGCATATACAAATTGTATTTGCTATTTTGAATAATTATCTAAAGTTTAACAAGTGTCTGTTTCTTTGACTTTAGGTATGAATCCTCTCCAGAACCTGGCCACATTAGCTGCTGCGGCAGCTGCAGCTCAGAGCTCTGGGAGTCCTAACTCGAGTGCCCTCTCCAACAGTGGAGCTTTGGGAGCTTTGGCCAGCCCAGGTATTTAAGCACTAACATATGCACTGCATTTCATCATTACCAACATGATTTAGCGTCTTTTAAACCAGATATGTGCTGTGTTTTTAAGTAATATGCACCTCCTGCAGGGGCACGTTCTAATCTATTGAGAAATACTTGCTGACAGTCTGCCTCCTGCCGCTCCGATGGTACCTTTCAAATGATCTGCACAGCTCACTCATCCACCATTTGCCTAATGGCCTACAGCCACTGCCCATTTATTTTATGGGACTTAATTAACCCATAGCTAACATTTTATGAGAGTCTCCGTTTTCCTTAATCTGTGTAAATATACATTAGCTCCATTTATCTCTGAGCATATTGAGGTAGCTAATGAGCACTTATACGAGGGAGATTAGCCCAACACTAATGTTAGCTCCTCATGATTTAATTTTAACAAGTTTGGCTAAAGATGACAGAATATTCAGACTATTATCTTAATGTGTCTACAGCTGGTTCGACAGGGTCCAGCACCGGTGCTGCCATGAACACTTTAGCCTCTTTGGGCACTTTACAGGGTCTCACCGGGACCTCTGTGGGCCTCAACAACCTGAACGCTCTCACCAGCGGCGTTGGCAGTAAGACCATATTCAGTTATCATTGCTATATCCACTGTTTAATGACTATAGTAATGAATATAGTAATGCTAAACGGATGAGTAGTATGTGATCAGACACTCGTATTACGTAGGTATGGGGGCCATGAACGGAGGACTGGGAGCCTCCATGGCTAACAGCTCCGCAGCCAGCTCCATGGACGCTCTGACTCAGGCGTACTCAGGGATGCAGCAGTACACCTCTGCCCTGCCCTCACTCTACGGCCAAGCCCTGCTGCAGCAGAGTGTCGCAGGGAGCCAGAAGGAAGGTAAGCATATGCTGCAGGCACTATTCTGATCACTCTTGTTGGACGCTTTATGTAACTCTAACATCCTTTAGTGGGGTTTTCACCTGATAAAACAGGGCCAGAGGGCGCCAACCTGTTTATCTACCACCTGCCACAAGAGTTTGGGGACCAGGATCTCCTGCAGATGTTCATGCCTTTTGGAAATGTGGTCTCTGCCAAAGTCTTTATTGACAAACAGACCAATCTGAGCAAGTGCTTTGGTAATAACCTATTTGAAAGTTCACTGTATAGTAAATGTAAGTAGTATTACTCTTTTTTTAACAGATATATCTTCTCTCAGGGTTCGTCAGCTATGACAATCCTGTGTCTGCACAAGCTGCCATCCAGGCCATGAACGGTTTTCAGATTGGGATGAAGAGGCTGAAGGTTCAGCTGAAGCGTTCCAAAAACGACAGCAAGCCCTACTGATCCTAGCCCGGGGCCCCCTCCCAGCTTAGAGCTAGCACTGCTAGGGTAAGTTCACCTCCTGCCTACGTCACCACCACAGAGACTCAGTGGGGCAGGGGGAACGAAGCCCACCACAGGGGAGACTCGGCCTAATCCTTAAATGTTTGCAATGATCTTTCCACATTTTACTGTATTCATCCCGGCAGTTTTATCATGTACTTTGAGTCGATTTGAATATTTTAATGTATGCTTATTTATGACTATCACTGGAGTCAGTGTTCGCTGGAGGTATTTGTGTCACTGTATTTAGTGGAGATCATCAGACGTGTTTCATACCATTTCATTGCCTTCAGGTCAAACTTAGACGGGTTGACTAAGGATCAGTCCAAGGGCTGAAGCCAGGCCACGTATACCCCGAGCCCAGAGCTTCAACCTTTGTTTGGCTTCTTATGTGTAGTCTGTCTCATTGTCCATTGTCCTTAATGTGAATCTTTTGCACTCAGAACCCCTCCCTCCCAAATGTCCCCCGGCCCCCTGTCCTCCTGTGTCCTCTGTCCAGTCAAGTGAGGCTACCTCTCTCTATTAACACTTCCAATCATTCCATCCATCACGCAGCTCTCTTAGAGGGACTGGCTCTAGATGGATCTCTATGGGTGCCAAGTATTTAATAGTTACTGCATGTTGGAGTCTCTGCCATACGTCCTGGTGGTGTCATCTTAAATCTGTGTATTGTTTTGTGTGTAGAGGGGGGGGTATGTTTATTGCACTGTCTTTACTGTACGTGGTGATTGTTGTTTTGTTTTTTGTGCCTCATGGCTAAATATTTCTTGTGCTGTGCCCCTAACTTTCTCTTCTCTCCTCTGTGTCCTCTCTCTCTCCCTGTCATGTTCCTTTCTAGAACAAATCTCCATGCCTGTTTGCTCATCATTAGCCTAGCATGTCTTCATGATGTTGAAAGCCAAGCCAAACTCGTGGCCTCATCATCCCACCATTGTCTGTGATGTCTCTCTAAGCTCGCCTGACCAATACCTGGCCACACCCACTGACCCTTGACCTTAGCTCAACCTGGTTTTCTGCATGTTGTTAATTTGTTTTTGTTTGTATAGAAATGTGACAGGTGGGAGAGAGGTCAAGCAAAGCAATGTGAAAACTTAAAACCTTTGTTCAATTCATTTAAAGAAGTGTTCTTTTTGCGAATGTTTTAAAAAACCTGTGGGATTTTTTTTTTTAATTTTTTGCTTTGTTGTTTTTATGTTGCTTTCTTTTTACACCTCTCAGTAAAGTTCACTTGAAAGTTGAATACAGGGATTGGCACACAGCTGTGCTATTTGGTGCCATTAGCAATATGTTGGCTTCTTAAAAAAAAGTGCTAAAAAACCACTTTCCAACACTTTCGAAAGTCCAGTACAACCCCTCTCAGTGCACAGTGTAAAGATCTCGACATTTTGCGGGCAGTGTAAAAAGTACAAAAAAAACTTTCACCAAGGCTAATATATATATTTTCGTTTTATTTACAAAACTATACAGTGAGTGTGAAAAATATCGATGGCACAATAAAAAGGCCCATTTGCTCTGTTTTAGAGAAATGGTGCCTAATACATGAGTCAACTTTTGTAGTACTGATTCACAAATAGACAATCTGTGGTTTAAATGCACACTTAGATTACCTATATTTTATACCATTGAATCTATAGAAGTATACTAACAGAACCCAGGCAAACATTGGGTTTTTTGTAGATTATGTTGTAATTGTCATCTGTGTATGTGGGTCCGGGGCGGGGAGTCTTACAGTATATTACATTTTTTTAAAAAGGACTAAAAAAAAATCAGTTTTTGTGACCGTTTCAGGGTCATTTTCAATTTAAAAATCTCAGTTTAAGTCTAAATTTTGCTGCATTAATTGTACTTTCAACTTTTGAGATGACAAACATTTTCTGTAATTGAGTTTGTTGTTTAGCAATTTCTTTTCCCTTTGTCAAAGATGAAAACTTTTATGGTACGTTTTTGTTGACTTTCTGTGAATTAATAATTTAATTAATAGATATTTCACTTATGGTTTAGTTTTGGTTGCCTAATGTTTTTTAATATGTTTTACAACGTCTGTACTGTTAAACATTCAGATGTCAGACAATGTATCTTTTCTTGTTTTAAGTGCCCACGTGTCAAACTCGTGTTTTTGACGTCACACAACCATAACTTCCTGTACTATTAACTACATTACATTAACTATATTCTTGCATGCACACACAATTGGCACACAATGACACTTTCTGTGGTTGCAAATGTGGGAGCCCCTGAAGAAGAGATCGCTTGGACACACAACACACTTAACCTATGGGTCTCTGCACAAATCACACAAAGATACACGCTTTACTTTTGGTTGTTTAGTTCTTGATGCTATTCTTTTAAGTGACTACCAGTATTATGTTTCACAATTGCACACAGCATATTGACACTAATTTAAAAACCCATCACAATAGTGTTGGTTTACAAAGACATTCCATTTATTCAGCACAAGTTTACACTTTTTTTAACAAACCGGGGTGGTGTTTTTGTCCGCTGTACAAGTTGTGACAAACACTGGTATGGAAAAATAAAAAAAAAAAAATTACCCTCCCACACCCCAAAGAAGGGTTTCCTAAAACTGCATACCCGATGGCGCTTGTCAACTCAGGGGTTGCTTTGTGTGAAACAGGTTCACGCAGGGTTATGACACAAAATGCACAATTATTGTCACCATTTGACCTTTTTTCAGTTTCAATTATTTTTGTTTTTATATTCCAAAAAAACAAGGAGGTACCAAAATTGAACCAGTGCTTGAAGATTTGTTATTGTCGTCATTTTGTAAGAAAAGCACAATTATGGTCTGTAATCACGTTTGCAGAATGTGTGTGTGTGTGATTATATCCCAAAATTTACAAAGGTACCACTAATTTCACTTTTTAAATGTGGGCATGTGCTTTTTACGGTGTGTTTTTTCTATCCAAATGCAATACAATATTCAAAGTGCCATATATATATATATATAAACGTCTAGAAACTGCCTACACATAACTTAATATTAGGCCTTGGTTTAGAGATTGCTGCAGTTCGCCTTTTTTGTCTATTATATCTGCCAGTTGTCCCGAAAAAGCTTTTGTCACTTGCTCATGTGTGCCCCCCTGTTCCCCCTTACCCCCATTCTGTGTTGAGTTATGGTAAATGTGTATTGTGATGTATACTATTTGAACAGTTGGTTTAAAAATTGCAGAGAAACAATAAAACCTATAAGTTTTAAAGGTTAACCTTCTTTCTTAGTGTGAAACATGTACTGTAACACTTTGCGATACAAAAACCACAATGAATGGTGCAGAACTATAAAATCAGAAAGAATTAGGGAAAATGTGAAAATTTGAGCTCTCTCTAAGAGAAATCAAAAAGTTGGGAGATTGTGTCTAACACTGAAAATTGCTTTAAGAAGCACATGTATGGTCAAGTGTTACTGTGAATATTGAAAAAGCACAATGTACAGTCGTGTTAAAAAAAAAAAGGTCCCGACAATAACGTTTTTGACTCACTTCAGGGGCTTCCATCACAAGTTAACAATCACTTTTTATTTTTCAACAAGTGCTATATTTTTGGGCCGTGTGGTAGTTTTGCATCTCTCTAGATATTGTCATTATCCTAAGAAAAAGAGAAGGAAAATCTCCTTGTGTTTATTATTTTGTCTGATAATCGGTAGGACTCTGTTCAATAAGTTATAGATGTTTTTGTCTTGTCTTACAAAAGCCAAAGTGGATGCATCTTGATGTGATCTGTATACACACAAAGTAGTTTTACGTTTTTTTGGGGGTAGGGAAAAAGATAGGCTTTCGATTTCTACAAACTAACTGGTTGTTCATATGTATTTTGTACCAGTGAAGCTTTTTTATATTGGAAATTAAAGAAAAAAATCTATATTATGGAAAAAATTGTCTGGCCTCTCAATGTGGCCTTGTCTCAACCAAGGTCGACCTCTTGGGTGGTGTCAGGCAATTTTTTTTTTGTCAACCTTTTTTTCCTGCCTGAGTTGTGATAGAAATTTACATGCTTTCATTCAGTTTTTCGGGGAGGGGGGTGGGATCCTCTAAAAAAATCGTGGTAAGTTTCATGTTGTGCTGTCCATCAAGATTTTGACAATTTGTGTGAATAATTGTCCTAGTTTAAAAAGTTAACTCTCTGTTTATAGTTTGAGCCTTGCTTTTTACTTGTAGTTTTCTGTTTCCCATAGACGAGTGTGTAGCCCAAGGACTGTGTTATTTTTTGGTCAATGTTTGTTTATGTGTGGTGTGTTTCTTTGCCTCTGTCTCCGAAATTAAACCATTTTCCCCTTAATATGGACTGTGTCTGTGTCTTGTGCTTGTGTCCAGTGCTGTTAAGTACATTTACCTCTCCCCGTGTGTCAGCCATGTCTCGCTAACATGTTTTATCTGTTGTGCCTTTGCTTATATTGATTATCAGAAAAAAAAAAGTGTCTTTTTCACTAGGTGTGGAAATGGCCAAATTCAAATATATATATGGGGCAAAACTGGCCATTAGTATTGCCTTTAGACTTGTGGTTACCAAGCTTTTCACACTATGTACAATCTCTAATTATTAGGCTTTTCCAACTCTTATTTAATTGGGATCATAATATCACAAAACCCGTGCCAGCCTCAGGTACAAACAAAGGTACAAAATGAATGACTGCAGAGAGATTATTTTCCAAACTGGAAAGTAGAGCAGAGCGCGCAGACCTCCACCAAGGCAGCCTATTTTCCCTACACACTCTGAAGAGCCTTATATTATTTTTCTTCCCAAAATTGAATCAATTGATCCTTGTGTCATTATTGACCTTTCCTGGAAATTTCATCCAAATCTGTTCAGATGTTTTTGCCTAAGGTTGCACACAGACAGACAAACTGACCAACACTACCGAAAACATTACCTCCTTGGCGATGTAATAAACACCAGAATTTAACCAGGCACAAACCAGCACTGAAACAAGACTAGAACAGCCTTAGTTCTAAACCAGGGCTTAAGCAATTGTCCAATATTATAAATAATGTAAATAGTCATATTAAAAGCCCCTTATCCTTGAGTCTGGGACACATTTTGGTAATAGTAATTAAGACTATAAAACTGTATAATGAAGTATCAAAGCAGAAGTGTTTTTCAGACTGTGCAAAGAAGTGAAGTCATCCAAAAACTTAACTTGAAGTTTTCAAAGTACTGCCAGTTTTTTTTTATCGGACAATTTTATGCAATTTTCCAACTTTGCAGGCTATAAAGTGCATTTCAAAATAGATATACTGATTTCTGGGTTTAGACGCTTTGATACAAGTGACATTTTTGTTAAATTACCTTTTTATATGAATACTAGTCCCTACTATTGATTTAATAGCCTCAC
>JAVQJW010341603.1:0-10634 GCA_036025195.1 Hypseleotris klunzingeri
ATACAGTGTGAGGTACATTCACTAATGTTTCCTAACCATGCTCTGACATTACCTACATGTAGCAGAGTGGTTGTCATTTGCCAAAGTCATCGTAATTTGAGATATTTTGTGGTTAATGCTAATTTCTCCATTGAAATGTATTGTGGTTTTGCCTCCAGTTGACAACATTCCGGAATTTAGAATGTTTTGTTTACAAAATTTTAAGGGGTCTATTATAGCTTACTACAGCGCACTTTTTTTGCATGGCATAAAACCATATTGGTAGTAAGGCGCAGACATTAACTGTTTAAAACCTAAAAGGTGAGGGTTTAATTGGAGCTTTACTTTGGAGGGCTTGAGCGGAAATAAAGGTGCGTGTGTTTTTTCTGTTTTTGACAGAGGTGTCGCGGTTGTGGAGATAGGAGAAGACAAAAAACAGAACCAAATGTGATGGCTTAAGGACAACACCAGTGGACCGGGACACGGGCGGTACTTCACATCACCCTCACGTGACCTTCACAGATCACAGCATCCATCGCTGGGGTTGCAGTGTTTCCGGTCCAGAGCCGAGCATCTCCGCCCTCCACCAGGCCTCCAGTCACCCTGACGGGGACAGAGGGTGCTCTTCATCGGCTGGACGTTGAACCGACTGCCCACTGCTGGACACCGGACCACGGGCAGCACTCTGAGTGTCTTCACGACAGTCGGGTGAGTAAATCTGAGACTGCATGTGGCTGGACCTTTGTAATTGATTGAGATGCCAGAAGGTCAGCTGATGTTGTAAAACATAGGCTATGTATACGACACTGTTTAGAACATAGTTTATGAAATCCCAAATCCGCATCAATGACGCTAAGTGCAGATGTAGCTCAAGCCACACCCTCCATGTTTGTTTCTAAATGTTGATGGCACATTATTCATATAGGTAGCCTACTTTACCTTGGCATCTTATCACTTCAAGCCAAGGCAAACATAACAAATAGGCTAAGTAATAATACACATTTTGCTTGTGTCATAAATAGTGAGTGCACACAAGAAACAAGAAGGGTAGATTATAGGTCTATTCTGTGAGTTAATTTTAAGCTTTTTTATATATAAAATTATTTAGCCTACATATTCTGATGCAGTCACCCTGTCTATTTATAACCTGATTACAGGCTGTTTGATGTGCTACTCAGAACAGTAAATAGGACTTGGTTTTGAGCCAGATGTGAACTACGTGTCCTTGGATTGTGATAAGCCCACTACAGTTCAAGAGAATTAAACATCCAATAGACACAGGATGAATTCAGTGTAGTCTCTGGCCTGGCTCCTGAGCAGTTGTGTCAGCAGTGCACTGTGCTGGGTTATGCAGCACACTGGCACACCACACAAGAGCAATGTTAAGTGCAAAGTACAAATAATGAGCTTGGGTTTCTTTTCATAAACTATATTTGGCTATTGTTTAGTGTTGTTTGCTAAACAATAATGGGTGGTCAGCCCAGTTGGTGGTTTCCTCTGCTAGGTTCATATTTAAATAACATACTGTATTAATACTACCACAATCGTTTGGCATCTTCTGTCAGATTACAATGTGGAAAAATATGAATTTGTATCTTGTAAATGGGACATTTATCCTCTGTACATGTGGAATTTGGCATCCATGTCTAATTGTGTGTGTGTGTTTGTTGATCCTTTTCTCTTGTTCTCTTGTTGTTTATTCATAGGTCACAGTTTCTTCAGTCTTCCTGATGGCCCTTCTATCCAGTAGAGCCTGAGCTCCAGAGGCTCATGGCCTCTGTCTCTCTAAAGTAGTGAGAGGTGAGCAAAGCTGGCCTCCCCAGGCCCCTCGGTGCCCCCAGCCCCAGACCCACACCCAGACTCTGAGGCTGGTCAGTGGCACACTGAAGAGGAGCAGTATGTGAGTGAACGGGAGCCCAGCCAGGTGGACACTCAACCAGTGCAGCCTGTCTGCAGGGACGCTGAGACCATCACAGGTATCAGCCCGTCTGCTACTGTAAATAAACTTCTGTTAAATGTAATTCACATTTAACCTGACCCTGTCCCTCCAGATGTGTGCAACAGCACTGACCTACCAGAGTTTGAGATCATCAGTCTTCTGGAGGAGCAGCTGCCAGTCTATCGACTGCGGGCTGATACAGTGTATGGATACGACCATGATGACTGGCTGCACACTCCTTTTGTGGCTCCAGACGCCAGCCTTGACCTGACTACAGAGCAGATTGAAGAAACTCTCAAATACTTCTGTAAGTCCCAAATATGTCTGTCAACCAGCAGTAGAAGGTTTAAAAATAGCATGAAAACATCTGTTTCCTGTGTGGTTTCATATCAAGAAGAAACAGATGCTGGCTCCACTGTTGGTTTAAAAAAAAATCATTAGCAACCATTTCCCAAGTCTCTTCAGGTGATCATAGCCATAAGAAGACGTATCAAAAATATTTTATGAAAAGTTAAATTGTAAAGCTTTACTTTGATTAATTTATTTGAGAAAAAGCCACGCAGTTTGATCCGCTCTTCTCTTTTTTGCATTGTAACCTGGTTAATGCACTATAGCAAGAGAGTGTGCTCCATGCCATAACACAATACAACATTTGATTTAAATTGTAATTTGATCACCCATTGCATTAGGTCTCTACTTTTTCATCCTGCTGTGGCCGTGTGCTTGCGTCCTTAGTCCACAAGAGGGAGATCTGTACCCACTTAGTGGTGCCCTTTACTTTTTAATTATTTGTTAATGTTAAGAAAAGGATACATTTCCACTGTTATTTATGTTTTATTATATGAATATTGTCTTTTTACTGGTTCTGGGTCTCTATTGTAAGCATATATCTAACCATCAATATCAATTATATATTCCAAGGTTAGAAATGTATGTATTTAAATTAGTTATTTTTAGTGATTTAGCAGTATAAAATAGTAGGAAGTGAAGTAAAAGCACATGGGTGATAATGTTCCCTCTTAACAGTTAGAAGACCAAACTGTATCATACTGTGTCTCTGTATTTGATTGGCTCCCTCTTCCTCTCCACATCCAATCATATTGTCCATTTACACCACTGTCCAGGCCCTGTGGCAAACTGGATAAAGCTTTCTGCATAATAGTAAGTGCCTCCCTTACCCACGTTGACAGGTCATAGTGTAAGAGGGTTATATAGGGTTTAGTGTTGTGTGACTATTTATGCAGTAGTTCTGCTGAGGAGGAAGTGAATGCATGAAAGTTTGGCCTAGTTGTGGTTTCTGTTCGATGGTCACTGTGAAGAGGATGGCAGAAAGGGACAGCCAGTCCAGTATGGGGATGACAGAGAATTATGAATATCAGCTACATGACTGGATCGGAAATGGAGACCAGAAAGGTAATGTGTTCAGATGAGTCCAAGAAACCAATTTAAACAGATTTGGAATAGTTTATTTTAGTTTCAAATGTTTGGTTGAAGTTGATTGCATTCAAAATGTCACATCTAAGGTTTATAGAGAAGGATATCCAGTGAGCAACAGTTCTAACTTCTGTTAACAGAAATGCCTTGTTGGACAGACAACAGTTTTGGGTACAAAGTCTGATAATTTAAATCACCTGGGATTTCCAGCAATGTTTATAATGTTAATATCTGTATTTTTTAATGACTAAGTTCAGTATGAATTTTTCATGTACGGTCATTTTATTCAGTGTTATTGGATTTAATAGACAGATCCAGTTTGTTATTCTAACTGGATTACAGAGGTATAACATAATGTATTGACCCTGCCCAGAAAGCTATTGATCTGGGCTATGATGTCAATAAGCACTATCACCTCAGGCCAACACAGCCAAATGCTGTGCGCCATGGAAATAACCCTTCGCCCTTTAACTTTGACCCCTTTGACGCTCTTTGCCGCATTGGTCATTGAAGTGCTACTTTGTAAACATAACCTGTCAACAACCTTCAAATGACTTTATGAACTTTTGTTTTTGCATTAAAGTGTGTTGCTGTACCTAGATTTTTCATAGTTTGTATTTAATTGTATCTAATATCTGCAACAGTGAAAATGAATAGATGGATAATATTCATATTTTGATTCAAATGTTATTCTCTTGCAGTGCTATGTGCAGACAGAGTGGGCCAGATGACAAAGACCTACAATGACATCGATGCTGTCACTCGTCTGTTGGAGGAGGTGTGTAGTCCTGTCTGTTTTATTATACAACACAGTAGTTGTAAGTGAAACGTGGCACCATTGTTTGGGGGGCTTTACTCAAACTTTACATTTACTTTATACTTACTAGAAAGACAAGAAAAAACAAACATCCTGCAAACCCATGACTTGTTTTTGTGTCACTATAGAAAGAGAGAGATTTGGAGCTGGCTGCAAAGATTGGACAGTCGCTTCTCAAGAAGAATAGAGCTCTGACCGAACAAAATGACTATCTGGAAGAACAAGTGGGACAAATCACTGAGGAGGTATGGATATAAATAAAAAAGGGTTAAAAAGATTAAAATATTTATATTCCTTACTTTTGTTCACTAAAATTAGTTCTTGAAATTTTAGGTTGCCCAGTTACATCATGAACTAAATCTAAAGGATGAGCTTCTGCAGTTTTACACCAATGCTGCAGAAGAAAGTGAAGAAGAATCAAGCAATTCTCCAACGTTAGTGTGATATTCTACCTTATTGATAAAGACATATTTTACATATTTAGAAAAATATTTTTGTTAAATATTTGTTTAAAAAGGGGTAGAAAGAGTAAAGTGGAGGCGGCTGCAGGAGGATTTGTGAGTGACACGCTCCAGAGGAAACTCAAAGAGCTGGAGGAGGAGAACCTGTCACTGCGCTCAGAGGTCAGTCCACACACACAAACACTTACTTCTATCCTTTTTCCCAAGACATGAACTAAACTCCTGTCTGTTTACCTGCAGGCTAGTCACCTGAAGTCAGAGACCGAAACATATGAAGAAAAGGAACAACAGCTGGTCAATGACTGTGTAAATGAACTCAGTAAGCAAAAACATCTCACATTTTCATGGAATAAAGTTATATTTGACTTAAGGCTTAACATTTCCCCACTCTGTTACACCAGGGTTGTCCAGTCTTCAAATCTCTGCCATTGCTGAAGAACTGGCCCGTAAGACAGAAGACGCCTCTCGTCAGCAGGAGGAAATAACACATCTTCTGTCACAGATTGTTGATCTGCAAAAGAAAGCAAAATCTGTGAGTATTTGTGTAATGTATTTGTATTCACTAATCTAGTCACTAGTCACTAATTCACATGTGTATTCTTGTGTGCAGTATGCAGTTGAGAATGAAGAGTTCTCTCAGCACTTGATGGCAGCTAAAGATGCCCAGAGGCAGCTTACAGCAGAGGTATTTTGATCATTAAGAAATCCTAAATGAATGTGTTAGTTGACCTTGAGTGATACTGATGTATTTTGACAGCTTCAGGAACTCCAGGAGAAATACTCTGAGTGCATTGAGATGCTTCACGAGGCTCAAGAGGAGCTCAAGAACCTGCGAAACAGAAACTTCCCGGCCGGTACTCCACGCCGCTACCATCCTCTGGGACTGTACCCTATGGTCAGGGATTGTGAACAACGTGTGGAAATACACAAACAATACAGACACATGTTTCTAGATTTGTTTCTGTTTTTGTGTCCCAGGACTCTCTGGCAGCTGAAATTGAAGGAACAATGAGAAAAGAGATGAGTCTAGATGACCCTGAGTGTGAAGAACAAAAGTATGTGATTCTTGTTTAGTGGTTCACAGTAGAAATAAATGAATTAAAGATACATTAACTAGAATTAATTTCGACATCGTTGTATGGGTAACTTTCTGCTAATCAAGCTAAGGATCTCTAGTATTATTCTGTTATTTTCTACAGAAGTCATCGTAAGCGTGTGTTTGAGACGGTGAAGACTGTAAACCAGACAGTCCGACAGAGATCCCTCACTCCAACCAGTAACATCCCAGGATCAAACCAGTCTGTGTCCACTCGCACCTCGCCTCAGTCCAGTGGGCGCACCACTCCCCGCTCCTGCATGTACAGCACAGACAGCCTCACCCTGGACAACAGGACCCAAAGTATTCTGATGGAGACAGCCAATCAGGACAGGTGAGTAACTTACAGAACAGAAAGTTTCACTGACTTTTGGGGGTTCTCTAAGAACAAACACAACCGGTACTACTTGAAGTCTTTAACATTTATTAAGGTTATTTACCATTTATTTTAGTTTTTATTTTAGAGTCCCATTTTGCATCATTGACCCTGTGATCATTTATTTATTCCCAGCAGCTCAGATGTCCAGGAGAAAAAGGCAAGTGGCGCTGACGATCTTCGTTTAGCTCTCAGGCGACTGTCCCTTCGTCGGCAGAACAACCTGAGTGAGAGGAGGTACTTTGAGGAGGAGAGGGAATGCCGGCGAGGGGGGCATGGAGGCATTAGTCTGGGACATGAGAGCCCATTGACACCATCTGAGAGCATCATGTCTCTGGGCAACCTCCAACTATGGGCCTCAAGAGGGCCCTACCTCCCCGACAAACTACAGATCGTGAAACCACTTGAAGGTGAGGACAACCAAGAGTGCAAAGTGGTCAGAAAATGGGACGGGGATAGATCCAGACGGGGCGGGACAAAAAAAGGCAGTAGGCAATCATGTGGTGTGGATGGGGACAGGAAGAGGGAGTGTAGATATGCACACACTCTGGATAGAGACAGGGCACAGGTATGGGGCTGGGTGAGGAAGACTGCAGCAGGGATGGAGAGAGAGAGGGGAAGGCGCTGGGCACGGGATAGGGCAGGGAGCAGGAAGAAGAAAGTACCCCGGGACGAGAGGCCTCTGTCGCTAATGCTGTTCAACTCATTCTGGTCACTCATGCACCATCACAAATCAGGCAGCTTCACATCCCCTCACACGTATTACAAGGACACACAGCCCAGAGGGTGGCTGTAGGCACAAAAACACACAAAGAAGAATAAAGGAATTATTATTAAGCGCTTAGGACAGCAGTGCATTCCTAATCAGATGGTAGAACCTAACTAAACTTTTTATGTTTTAATTGTTAAATAGTTACACCAACTACCATGTGTTCAATTTAAGTACTATAAATTATATTGTAAATATGATATAATTATGTAACAATCCATATGGGCTATTTTAAAACATATGTCTTAATATGAGCTACACTTTATTTACCTCTTAATAATATTCAGTTTTCCCTTTTTTTCTTAACTGTTCCTACCGAAAGATATTGAAATGAGTGGGCACATTGTGCAACAGCTGAAGATTATGTAGAGTAGTGTTTTTAAAACTAAACACTTTTACCTAATATGTTTGCAGGCGCTCTCTACTTGACAATCAAACATTATTTGCTGTACTGTATGCCTGTGCTGCCATCTGGTGGTCAGTGTTGTGTACTATGTTTAAAACCATTTGTTTACGTTTAAGCAGTAGCCATAATCTATTTACAAATCATTGTTTATTTTTTTATGTTTCCACATCTTTTGTCGTCATTCTGTCTTACTATGCTTCATTTTTCTTCATATTTTCATTTGTGTCTGATCAATAAAATTCTTCTATTTCATTCCATTTTCATTCATTTATTTCTATGTGTGTCTGTTTTTGTGTTTATGCTGTCATAGTTTTCTAACACTTTTTTTACACTGACAGATGTCAGTACAGTGCACAACAATGATTATTGTGTATCCAAAGACAGTTGCAACATTCACTTCTGTGATCTGTTCTGAATCAGCTCCTTCACCTATTTTTGAGAACATTGTAGTAAACTATTGTTGACATTTTATCACAAAAGTACACAATCTATTGGATATTTATATAATATTGTGCTTTGTAGAGCTAATAAAAGTTTTGACATTGGATTGAAGTTGTTCAGGAGTAGAACAATTGTATGTGTGTGTCTCTCAGGTTCTGCCACTCTGCACCACTGGCAGCAGCTGGCTCAACCTCACCTTGGGGTGATCCTGGACGCCAGGCCTGGAGTGGTTCCTAAGGGATACAGGCCTCTGGAACTGGAGCTTGAACAGGTGTGGTAGACTTTTAATGCTTATGAGACAAAAACATGAAAAACAGTCTTACTGAAAGGATATAATTCCCTGATGTGACCAGTCTGTGTGAATTCACCTTCAGAATCAGAATCAGAAAAGTTTTATTGCCATATGAGTGACCAGGTTCGCAACATTAGGAAATTGCAGTAGTACACAGTGGTAGATACCAGGGCGACCATTTGTGGCACCCTAGAACGCATTACCAAAAGTTAATTACAGATATACAATAAACATCATAAAATGACATGAGTACGACACAGTACACATGGTCACAATATGGTACTTTTTCATGGACTTAAGGTACGGAGTAAGAAGAAAAAAAGGAAAGGAGAACATACAAAAAACAGAAAGCAATTTCCCTTTAAAGTAATTATCAAATGTACATCATGTACCAACCGTGACCTGATTCTGATGTTAGTTCCATGTGCAGCATTAGTAACACCCCTGGTGCCTGTGCATGCTGTGTGCTCTGTGCAGGCGTATCCATGGGGCGGCTTTGAAGAAGATGAGCCTGGGGAGCAGTACTTCCAGAACCTGCCCACCTCCTCAGCCGCTGCCTCTCCTGCTGTTCCCTGTACCTCCACCAGTGAGGCCCATGTGCCTCCGCCTGCCCCCAGCCTGGCTCCACCTTCACCACCGTCACCATCACCACACCTAAGTAACACTGATGGTCTTGGTAAGCCTTTCATTGTAAATATCTAAGTTATCTAATGTATGTATTTCCTTGACTTTTTTATGTTGTTGTCTCTACCAGCTGCATACTATCCAGGTAAATGCATGGCCCACACCAGTTCTACCTACACTTTCACAACCTGTCGCATCCTCCATCCAACTGATGAGCAAACCCGAGTTACACCAAGGTACACCTGAAAATCAGTCACAATAAGTCATATTGCCTATACGGTTTATAAAATCAAATCAACAATACTTTTACTTTTTGATACAAATGGCATTAATATCATTGTTATTTCCTCCAGTCTGAATCCAGTTCCAGCCTCATCGTCATGTGTAATGACTAGCTCTCTTTTGGGAACTCCTGCTGCTACACCCTGCACACCACGCAGGCTCAGTCTCAGGCCATCCGAGTCCTCTACAAACCTCAGGCAAGACTACAAACACCTTAAATTAAGTTTCACTAAGTGCAAAATATCCACATATAAAACTAAATCGCTATTACTATGGAGTTAAAATGTCAAATAGCTAAGCAGAGCAGTACCTTTTTTGCATTTTGCATTGTAGAACCCTTTATACTTTGTATTGGATCAACAGATAAACATAGATGAATGAGAATCTATAATCAGAAATGCTATAACAAAGAGACAGCATCTCTACAGTAATAATTTTACTTTATTAATAAAAGAAAATCACAATATAATCTAACAAAGATTCACACTTGTACAATAGCATCTTACCTACCTTCGTGCTCTTGACTTTTATTTTTGTTGTTTGTGCAGAGATGCCACCCGTACCACCAGCATGTCGCTGGGGTTAGTGCGCCTTCTGCAGGAGCGGGGGATCTCAGCAGCTATGTACCACCACAACCAGGGCCCAGAGTACGGCCAGGCCAGTGGAGGGGTCCTGTTTAGTACCTCTGTAGCCCCTAACAGGACACCCACAACTAACACCCTGCGGCCTTCCACTCCCCCTAACTCCCCCACATCGCAGGCAGCTTCAACCGCATCAACATCAGCGGGATTTGACTTCAAGAGCCCATCTTACGACAACTTCCTGGCTTCCAAACCGGCACGGTCCATCTTAAAAGAGGTGACAGGGGGGTTGAGGGGCAGGCAGAGAGGCAGGGACTGTGAGAGCCAAACTGATGTTAGTGTGAGCGTTCACAATCTCAACCTTTTGGATAAAGTGAAGCGGCTTGGTGTGTCTGGAGCTCCAGGAGGCAGAGCCATTAGTCCTAGCCCTATCCTGGGACCTCTGGGTGGGCTGCGGAGATCCGGCTCTCCTTTTGGGCCTGATGGGATAAGGAGGAACCGGAGTTATCCAGCCATGGTCGGAGCCAGCATGGCTATGAAGGCCCCAGGGCCCCAGGAGTAGTGGAGAGTTTAGGCTGTTAAACAGTCATCTGGAGCTCAGGCCCTCAGCCAACACTGTTCTGACCTTAAAAACAATTCAAAATGTTGCTCATATTTATGGACTACATATTTTTTACATTCAAGTTAGGTCAAATACCAAGTTGATGTTCAAATGTAGAATTAGTAAAAGCTTTTTCTCAAAACTCAAAGTTTTGTCAAGTAATGAAAGTGGTATTGCCCGAGAAATAATGATAAAATGACTTTATTAACCATTAGTTTATGCTTATAATGCACTGAGATTGCATTGCACTGATTTAGCATTAAACCCCAAAAAGTAAAATTCACTTTATATCTCTCAAGTATCTGATGTCCTGTCACGTCTTTGTTTTGGAGTCTGACTCTGCTGGTTAGATGTAATACTCCCATTGTTTTTCTACTTTATTAAAACATGTAAAACCATACAATCATTGATTCGCAAACATACACTTTATTGTAGATGAGGTAGCATTGACTGTAAATGTCATTTCATGTTTTCTATCAAACCAAGGCCCATTATTTCTTAATTGTAATGTAATCCTTAAGTTTTTAGTCTTCCCT
>JAVQJW010341608.1:0-10307 GCA_036025195.1 Hypseleotris klunzingeri
CACAACATGCTCTTTCATTTCAAACATGGAAAATCCTGTTTACTCTTCCATCATGTGTTGGTGCCATATTTTTGTCTGACACATTTTTGTTTTATGGATTCAAGGCTGTCAGGTGTCATCCTGTTTTCACAGCCACTCAGATCCAAAGAGGAAAGCGGTCAATATTTGGACAGAAATAGGAAGTTATTCTTTTGTTAGTAACGAAATCTAGGTAGGTCTAACATGCAGCTGGGTCCGCATCATCATAAAGCCAGCTGTCTTACATGTACAGCAGGATAAATAAAGTCAAATCACTCACTGTTTTTGTTTTAAGCTTGTTTAGTTTTTCAGGACATACTTTTATGTAACAATATTGCTTAAATATTATATATATAGGTATGTATATATACAGTATATACACACCATTTTACTACATCAAAATGTCCAGATGCACCTTTTCAACCTTCAGAATGACCTCTACCTGGATGAATTTGAACCTACACCGTCGTCATACACACCATTTGTACAGTACATGATTTGGGAGGAAATTTGGTCAGTTGCCTGGCAAGCAAAGAGATTTGTTATAATTATTAAGCTCATTCACCCTGCAACCACAAACAAATGAAAATAACAAACAATATCAAAGCAATGGGAAATGTTGCTTTTGCATTGTTTTGTTCCGTCAGGTCAGACAGGTTGGGTAAGGGTTTTAGACTGGGATCCACAAGGCAATTATGCCAGAGTCACTTTTTGGCTGTTTATTCGGGGCTGCAACATATGATTTGCCTTTCATGATGTAACCATTTATTCAGTCTTGGAACACTCACAAAATAAACTTTATGTATGTATTACAGCATTACGATAAGTTCGATCAGTAGAAACATTCACTGTTGCATATTTCATGTAGCTCTCTGAAAAGGTATATCTTCTTTTAAGATCACCATCAAGAAGAACATTTACTTCAATTATTAATACAAATAACTTGTTTGTAATTTTGTATTTCTGTTGCAGTGCAATATTGCCTGTGTGTACCCCAGAGAAAATCCACAAACTCTGAAACAAAGTTGCAGTGTTTGTCTTAGGTAAAATTTCATCACCTACAAGCAACATGTCCTCATGGGGGACATGAGCCTGCGGTGGGTGAAACAGAGAGGCAGAAACAGCGAAGGAATAAGTTATTGCAGCGTCACTGACTGTTGGCGCGTCTGTGGGCTTTATAAATGAAGAGTGAACAGTGTGAAGCGTGCAGACGTGCTGCTACACTGACAGTACAGGTTATAACTCAGGCCAGCGCTGATATGTTAAACTCTATTAAGTAGTTCTACATATGGTACACACTATGGGCTTCCCCTGTTGGTGGCGCCTTTGACTTTGACCATTAAACAGATAAATAGCATTAGGATATGTCTTTAATGTTGAAAATGACCTACTTAAATAATAATGTTTGATGTACCTATAGAATGAGTGCCTTACAGCAGGTGTGTAGCTGCTCTGTAAACATGTCTCTTTGGATTATTCAACCTCTGACATGTTATTAAAAGAGCTAAAGAGGTCCCGCACTAATGGAATATACCTTTTAATAGTCAATGCTTCAGTGAGATTGAAAGGTCCACAGATAAGATTTATTCCTAGAAGTGGGAGACACTTAAGTAAACATGAATTCAAACAGGCGGCCCGATTTACCAGACTGCAATCTTGCTTGAGTGCCTCTGTTTATTATTTCAGGGTACGCAGTATTGTTTTTTAAACAAAACCTCAAATTAGTTTATTGTCCCTCAAGGGCAGCGTGGAGAAGTTTTAGAAGGTTGCTTTAGAAAACACACATCAGAAAGCATGGGTAACATAATATAATTAGTGAAATGAAATTAGGCTAAAAGTGTATGTGAGAAATAAGAAGATCTATGGGGTACAACTCACTACTTAAAACAACACTAAATCGAAAAAAAGATCAGCTGCAAGAAATATTTTGTTTGGTCACTCTGATTTGCACTGCGACAAACTGCCTATACCTCACCCCCATAACATCCCCATAACAATGATTTTTGACAGTGAAACGAAATTTGCAAAACTAATACCAAAGCTAATTTCTTGTAACTGCATTTTATAGTCAAGGTGAAGCCCTTTCTCTCCCATGAGGATCTGGAGTAGACCATTCATGATTTTGTCAGTACGTTGTATTGATTATTGTAATGCACTGTATTTTGGTACCAGTCATCACTCCACAACAGGTGCAGAAGACAGCTTTTAACTAACTCATCCAGGTACAACCACATGTACCTGGATGAGTCTCTCCTCCCTTCATTGGCCCCAGTTTGTTGCATTGATTTATTTAAAAATGGTCACTTTGATTATAGGTCTTGCTCGTTCTTATTGATCTGAGCTTTAAGCCTCCCATCACCCCAGTAGAGCTCTCTGTTCATTCACAGATGGTTGTGGATATTACCAGGTGCTGGTACAAACAGTGGGGCAATCGGGCATTGTTGCCGCTGTTTTAACATAATGCCTCTATGAGTCCTCATTGAACTGTCTCTTTTTAAATCCAGGCAGAAGACTCATATATTCAGACTAGATTTGAACCCCAAGGCACCTCAGATTAAGGTGTTTTGATTATTTCTCTTATTTTGTGTAGTGTTTAAGGTTATATCCATTTTCTGTTTAGTGTTTAACCAAACTAGTTGGATTTGAACCTGCTTTAATGTACAGCTATTTGGTCTTCCGTGAGTTGAAGGCACTTTAGAAATCAACTTTGATTGATTGAATCAATTACTTATTTGCTGAGATGATTGTCAAAATTAGACCTCTGCATTCTTCTCAACCAGAGAGGGAGGCAGAGGAAAGAGCAATTTACTTCTGCTGTTTTATTCAGAAATATTGGTCTGCCTTTTTACCACAACTGCCAGTTAAAATTTATGACAGAACCAAATGAAAACACCTTTATTCATTTTAGCTGTGATCCTTGATGACTTTTGCAGCACAGAGAATCACCCCGTCGCCATGGAGCCCGGAAAGGAAAAGTACAGAAGTCAGCCGTGGCCTGAGCAAGTGTTAGGTGAAGTTCATGTGTTTAAGTGTTTAGACAAACTGCAGCCAAGCCAAATTGTCCACTAAGATTTATTTATGTGGAGAGGCTCTAGCTTGTAGTACACGGGAGGAGGAAATGGGAGCAGAGCTACGAGAGGGCGATAGTGGGTTAGGGTCAAAGAGCCAGGGAAAGTTAATAAATCGAGATAATAAATAATAAGTCAAATGATGGGAATTTGGCAGGGTATACTATTTCCTATCATGTGTGGTTGGTATGGTTTGGTTGGTGACTTCTGGGCACTGCTTTGAGTCAGTCATTGTGTTTATTTGCTGTCACACTCTGATTAGGTGTCTGCTCTTAATGTGACCAAGTCCAGATGACATACTGCCCAGAAGGGACAAATGAGGACCACCAAGGACGCTAAAAAAAACTAGCCACTGCCATCCATTTATTCTGTGGCATGGTATTAGCTAGACAGAGGTAAGGGATAATGACCTTACAGCAGTGATAAAATGTGTGCCCTTTTGTATTTGCTCACAGGAATTTAGGAAGTTTAATTTCCCCAACAAGTAAACAAGAAAATAAACATGCAAGTTCCAGGATGGTGAGACTGGGGTTGTGAGAACGGTGGCGCCTCATTGGTCCGTAATCTGAGCTATTACATTTCTGTTGCCAGTTCGTTTAAGCAGGTACACGCAGACACTAATCTTTGTCAGCTAAATACTTTAAATGCTTGCAAGAAGGCATTTTATCTTAGGTTAATGCATTTGTATGATATATGATGGAATTTATATTCAAATGAATCTGATGACTGACACTAAAAACCTTTGCATTAAACAAATGTGAGCTTCCAATCCCTTCATTATATTTGAGGAGATTATGAAAATCTTTTCTACAAATTTTTCCGTTCAAAAGCAGAACTGGGGTTGTTCTTAATCTTTCTGGAATGAAATTAAGTTAATCTATCTTGTCTGCAGAAGTTAATGAGTTGCAGCCTAGTGGCTAATTCGACTGATCGGTCAGTGGGTCAACTAAAATTAGTTGATTTCATTCACTCTACATCAATAAAGCTGGTCTAATGTATTACTTCATAACTTTTGTTTTTATTTTACTTTTTAGGTAATTTTAAAGTTAAAATGTGTCGCTGTCACTTTGCTGTCAATTTTACATCACTATTTTTATGTCGACTAACAATTTCTTTGGTCGACTGCAGCCCCAGTTGCGGCCCCCTCTGCCTAACAACATAAACAGCAGAACCATCACACCCTCCTTCATCACCACCTCACATTTCACTATCTTCTCTATCACATCTTTAGTGACAAAACTATCCTACTCTTCTCTTACCAGAACCATCTCACTCTCCTCCATCACCAACTTAACAGTAGAATCACCTCTACATACTTCATCACCACCTCATTAGCCGAACCATCTCACTCTCCAAAATAATCATTCTCTATTCAAACACTCTTCTGGTCTATACTCCATCACCACCCCAGCAGTACTCATTTCACAATCACCACCTTCTGCATCAGAACCATCTCTTTTCCCTCTATCACCTCCAGAGACACTCATCAACATCACCTAGACTTCAAAAAGAATGCTTCTGTTTTGACAAGTACTTTTATCTCCTGGTTTATTGACTTGAAAAATGATTGGCTTTGGCCACAATCACGTCTGGCTCTTCAAAAGCTAGGTGTCAGGGGTGCCGTGATAAGCTGTGAAAGAAGAATAAAGTGCAGTTGAATGAATGCAGAGCCCCGACAGCCCAAACTGAGACCCAGTGAAAATACGCAGCGCTAATCAAGAGAAAATAAACAGAACTGCACCCTCGGGCATCTTTGTAACAAGAGAAACTACTGCAGCATGGTGCAGCCACGAAACTTAACCACTCCCATTTCACTTTCTGAACCACAAGACAGTCAATGTATTTGGGTTTTTGTCTACTGCTTCTTTCTTACAGAATGTAGGATACAATTCCTAAAGAATTTTACCTCTACCAAGCAACTATTTGATTCTAAAGTTTAGAGGGATTGATTGGTTTGCTACCCTGAAGTAAGATAGCTCAAAAAGAAAAGGAAATCATTTCAAAAGCGATCAATTATGGGTCAATGAATACTAAGAGGATCACTAGTCAACGTTCTGTTTGTGCCAGTACCAAGCCCTGATAAAGTGATAGGTGTGTGTGTTCAGAATATTTATATTAGGATAATGTGAATACTTAAAGTTTCAGTTTAAAAAATCAGATCAAATAATCTATGTAACATAATAAAATATCCATCAAGTCTTTCCAAGATGATTATTTGCTGTAGAACATAGGTTGAATTTAGCTCAATACAGTATCTCTCAAAATTCTTTATAGTGTGTATGTTTCTAGGACAGTGTTGTTGAATAGGGTACTCTCTGTAGTGAAGGGGTTTCCCTGTATGAGCTCCAACCCGGCCCCAGGGAGTCAGTTAGAGGAGCCATAGCTGTGTCTGGGGGACTCCATCCTAATCTGGAGGATAGAGGGAATTTTCCCATCGCCATGAGAAGCAGATGTCTCTCTTTCTGTCGCAGGCTGCTCTAACCTGGTCCTGAGCCCCATGGGGACAGGGGAGGAACATGAGCACCATGGGAAGGCGTCTGTCCCTCCCCGGGTCACGTGACGCAGGAGTCCACTGCTTTAGGTACAGAGCCCTGAGCACATGGAGCCTGTCCAAGAGCTCTCCACTTTCTCATGGAAAAACTCAAACAGGACCATCTGATAAACATGTCATCATTCATTCTGAGATGGACAAGCTGTGTAGGAGCGCTTCATTACACAGAAAATCTTCACAACACTTCGAACATGGATCACTTTGTTTAGTTTACATCAACCTTGAGCATCTACCATAAAACTCTATCGCATATTAAAAGTGTAGTCCGTAAGTTTCAGAATTTTTATTTGAAGAGATAATTTAATCATTTTTAATTTTTAGAACATAAAAAGTCTTTAGTCAGTCCCCTGGCCTGTACAGCAACATCACAACATCAGATCAGACTTTGTGGGTTACTACTTTGACCAGTAGTAATCAAGTTTTACTTTATGGCCTATGCAGACTATATACAGCCTACTTTACATCATAGAACATACATTTTTGTTCTCTTATTTTAGCAAACTTACAGAGTACACCTTTAATCAATAGTCACAGTGGTGACCTGTATTAAAAAATCTGTTTTCATATTTACTTCTCTTTTCTAGACCCTGAATTATCACCAATAAATAGTCATAAACACCGAGATGAGAAGAGAGGCACCGTATACAGTGTGTTGTACCCAATAATATGCTAAATGTTAATTGCAGTTTCAGTGTTGTGTAGCTAACCCTTATTGCACCTGCAGCTCTTCTTGCTTGAGTGTGGAGCTTCCCTGTGTAACTCTTCCCTGACGTGCGTGCCTTGACTAACAGCGTAAACAGACTGAGATGAAGCGTGGGCCAGTCCAGTGCTGTTTGGTGGTGGTTTGTAAACACATCAGTGAGAGGAGGAACAGGAGCTCCCACTAGAGACATGCAGACTGTCCCGGGGCAGGAGCGTCCAGGGACAAGATACAAGACTCACACGAGTGCCTGCTAAATGTCCATACCATAGCATTCACTAAGATAAGGTTTTGGTATGAGGGTGCTGAGCTAACCACGCTAGTTAAGTTTTCTCGAGAAACATCACACTGAAGAAGTGAGGTGAGCGCTGATAAAGAATGCATTCCTAGAGGTAAGTTTTATTGTGCAGTGTCAGTGACTTGTGTGTAATGTCAATCAATATGTGCAAAGAACTAATCCAGGTACTAAAGTTCTCAACCCAGTCACTGTCATTACACACATATTTTCTGTTATCCTGATGTGACCTGGAAGCAAATGTAAAATAATGTAAAATTTAGAATTCATCAATGGCTTTGGTTGTATGCATCTTGTGATATTTTTAAATCAACAAAATCCTCCCAATAATATTAGTGTAAGTTACCAAGCAGCCAGAGCACACAGCCCATAGTGTAGTCGGAGGTTTATAGAGAGATTAGTGAACTTGACAGTGTTAATAAGGCTGTGTTTACATTCTGTGGCTCAGCGTTTCAGCAGACCTGAGTGACCCAGGATTAAAAAGATTCTTGTTTAGCCAAAGGCAGACACACACACATGCACACACACACATACTGACGCACATACATCAAGAACTACTGCTGATATGTGGCTAAGACTGAAGGCAGTGCTCAGGAAGTCAAAGCCCTCTGATATCAGCAGGCTACCTGCATTGGTATGTCTCTGATTTTTAAGGCAAATACAGTACAAATTCCACAAATCTGAAACGCAGGATGCAAAATACATTTTACTGAAAGTTTTAAAAAAAAATCTATGTGAATTGTTTCATAGTTTGTAAATACAATAAAAAAACACACTATATGCACAATCCTTACATATTTCAGCACTGAATGTTATTGTGTCAGAGGGCTAATAGTGTAATAATTGGTTTCCTGGTGCATGGCGCGGCAGCTGATCTGTATTCTTCAAACATGAAAAAAGCAAAGTACTTATCACTAACTCATCTATCATTCTGACAACTTTAGAAGTTGAAAAATAGCACTTGCTCTAAAGTTTTTCAAATTGTGGACACACCACCTGCCTGTATAGAAGCAGTGCAAGGTCATTCGCAAGCAGAACAACTTGCAATGATAATTATGGAGACAAAAACTTTTGTCTGGGTCATAGAGGAAACCTTCAAGCTGCTCTTGGAGTTATTGGTTTACTAAGTCTGAGGTCATGAATACCCTCTCCAGGGTGGGAAAAAAATAAGTGATACCTTACTGGCCACAGAAAACACTAATAAATGTGAATAGAGGTAATAAATGGGTAATTACATCTATGACCATAATGCAAGCTCTGAAGAGGACCACTGATCATTTCATTATGATGTGGTCACATTGACATAAAGAAGCACTAAATCTGGTAGAAAATGAGTCGAGCTTTAAAGATGTTTTGTTGGGATTAAAGTGCTCTGGGTGGTACAGCCACGGGTGCATATTGTGTTGTTCTTGTACAGACTGCAGCTTCTTGTTGAGAGAACAGTAGGTTTCTGGCTTCTCTGTTATGACGTGGTGCTTTTCAGCTCACAGATTTCAGCAGCAGCACTTGTCTCTGTGTCTCTGAGTAGAGGGTTAGATGAGGAGGGGCCCCCAGGCTCCCACAGGACAGATACACAAATTGCTCCTGGCGTGTGTTACACTGATGTGATGCCAGTAATTACACAGGTGCCCAACTCACATTGTCTCCTGGGGCTGCTCTTATCAATGTACTGAGGTCACTGGAGGAAATGCCTTCTTAGCATGCAGGCTCTGGACCCTGTGACCACTGTGGACTGTGGTGTTTAGGATAGTGTGGGTTTGCTGGTCTAGGATCAGATTACAAACATTAGATGGAGACTGGGGATGGGGCATGGGAAATGTACTGATGAATCCACAGACCTTTTAACTCCGGGCTGGAAACGCAAATCTGCAGATGTCGCACAGCTGGGAACATTACAAACTACTGCATGGGAAGTACCCATCTAATATGCTTTAAAATGGGTTTGAATGTAAGATATCATGAAAGAGTTAACATAATGAATAGCGCAAGTGCTCAGAATGATAGATTCAGAGCAATTGATCCAAGAGAATTGACATGTATTTTTCACAGAAAGGCCATAAGCATCTGTCTCCGGTTACAAAAACAAAATCGAAAAGAGAACATCTTTAGACAGACAGAAAATTGGTTTGATGTCATCTGGTATAAGACAATGTGCCACAAATGTGACGTAACCAGGTCAAAAATGAGGATAAAAAGATCAAAGAAGTCAATTCCTCAGAGCAGTCAAAACACGTTGCAATGTCATCTTTCAAAAGAATTTCTATATTCAACATTCTGATTCTGTCAAAATACAAATCATTGACGCTTTCTTATGGTGGATCAATGGATAGAGCTTTCACACCTGAACTAGAAGAGTCTGGGTTCAAGTCCAGATAGGCATGTCCTGGCAGGTTGCCCCCGTCAGTAGCATTTGAAGGAGGCAAATGCAGAAAATGAATTTACTTACAATGAAAAAGTCAGCCTATTAAATATTAGTTTCTTACCATTAATAGTCAATAGTCTTTGGAGATGTCAGATTGTGAAAAGAATTCTGTCTGTCTATAGTAATTAAAGGTTTGCCCATTAATTTTTGTCTTGTAGGGCTCTGAAAAGACTAAAATTTTGGCAGTGAAGTGTAGAAGTGAGAGGTGTGAGCAAACACATTTGACAGTAGCCTGCTTTATATTCGCACTGTGCACAAAGTTATTCTGAGGTCAAACTTTAGTCAGAATGTTTATGTCACTGTCAACAACTCAATATTAAAGTCACACTATCCAAATCCTCCTTCCTCAATGCTGCCAAAACATCACAAAGTCCCTTGGCTTACCTTCAAAATGTTTATTCATCTTGTGCTTAGGGGTGACTGGAGTCTATCACCGCAACTATGGGCCTTAGGTGGATAGACATTAGATACTCGCTACATGTCCAATTAGATGGTACTTACATCGACTAATATTTCGATCATGTCTAGGTTGTTGGGAAGAAGCCAAAGTGCTCAAGTTGCTGTAGTTGTTGCCCTGCTGTAATTGTTTATAAATTTTAAATAGCTCTACAAATACTTCCATGTGATAGCCACTACACTGACCATTTCCCATGCCTTGAAACCTAAAGCATAACATATCTTGACACATGACACTTTTATGTTTTTTTTTATGAATCTGCAAAATGTATATGCTGATCCTGGAATATAAGCAGCTGGATGATGTCTCGTGAGAACGGGGGGGAAAGCACATTGCTCTTAACTACAGTCTAATGAGAACATACAAACTGTTGTGTAAGGCTTACTATGTTGACGTCACTAAATGCAATTATTCCTGTCTGTATTGGTAATATTCATCATTTTGGGCTGTTTTATATGGGCCATGCTTGACAGATTTTATCACAGTGACTGACATTATAAAGTGCTGGCATCCACTGTAACCTCTGAAACTGCTCCTAATCTCCCAGTTAGAAGGAGTTTGAAAATGCTGGCTGTGCAGTCGGAGAGGCCAGTAAATGTAGCTTCTCATGATGTGCCAATGTGATAACTGTCAGCATGCGTAAGGAGGTCTGGTCAATAATTATATACAGTAGGACGAGAAATACACCTCACAAAATGGCTGGGGATTGGTTTTACAAGGATATAAAAAACACCTAGACTTAGCTCAATTTTTGGACTTGTGTGATTTATTATGACCCACAAGCCTGCTCTTACTG
>JAVQJW010341724.1:0-10891 GCA_036025195.1 Hypseleotris klunzingeri
ATGTCAATATTTTGCTCAGATAATACAAATGTTATTTCCATTAGTGTAATAAGTGAGGTTCTCCTACAGCCACAATAATTTGTTAGATTTTAGAGTAGTTGGTTACTCATAATAGAAGAGTTTTTGTACGTACTGGATGTAAATTTGGATTTTTACCTCTGCCAAGGAGGTAATGTCTTCGGTAGAGTTTTTCCGACAGTTTGCAGTAGGCCATTCGCGCTGTCTGTCTGTAAGTGACTTCACTCAAAAACTACCACTTAGATGAAGATTTCATGGAAGAACAGCTGATTAGATTTTGTCTGTCTGGATCCAGGAACAGCTGCCATTCGGAGTTCTTCACTCTCCAAGTTCTTTCTAGTCGGTGTCATTTATAATCGAGCCCATAGTAAAGGGTGTATATAACAGTGTGAGAGAGTTTCATGAATAACTGTTTCTCATGTGCTTCAGTGGAAAGAGGCCAAACCCGATGATCTCATGGACTCCAAACTGAGATGTGTCTTCGAGATGCCTTCTGAAAACGATAAAGTGGTAAGACGTCCCACATCTGCACATATCAACAGCTTTATATCTTTCCACATTAAAACACCATAGACGTACAATAGACTATCAAACATTTTTATTTGTCGTCTATCACTGGTTTGTTTGATGCGATTGAGCCTAAATCAAGCCCCATTGTCCTGGTGTGACATAGTGGCTGCTTTTCGGGAGAATTTTCTGTTCATTTAAAAAATATTTGCTTATCTATGGGTGAAAGATGAACCACATTTTGTTTTCTGGACCATTTCTATTGTGGTTTTGTAGTTGGTTTGAACATCTTGCATTAATTTGTATATTTCTAGCCTTACAATTTATTCTTAGTCTATGAACATAATCTTAGCATACTAGCATATTAATAAAGACGCCTATTGAAGTGTTCTGTTGTAAACTGTTTAAACAGACAATAGCCTTTTGATGTGGTACTTCAAAGCTGACTGTAGCGTGTGTTCATTGTATTGTTTTCATTTTTTGTGGTTTAGGACATGTATTAATCCATCTTTGACAAATCCATTACATCATATTTGTTCATCATTTATAAAAGTCATGTTTCCACACCGCGGCCCTCTGTCGTCAGTCGTCTGTCCCACATCACACATGATTTTTGGACCGATGTGTTTCCTTTTTGGTCTTTTTGATGTTGACATAGACTCTTTTTATTGGTACAAGCTTATGTCTCAAAACTAAACTTTCAAATATAAACCTTTCCCATATATTATGAATCTATGAGGGTAGCACTTATGAGGGTTGACCTGAGATGGGTAAGGTAAAGGAGTCCATTCAGGTGTTCATGACTAAACCGGGACTAAATTAGGTCTAAACTAGTTCTCGACCAGGATTAAACCAGGTCTAAACCAGGATTAAGCAAAGACAAAACCAGGACTAAACATTTGAGTACACAGAGTCTAAACCAGAACTAAACAACTTGAATTAATGAAGTATTCTTTCGAAATACCGCATGAATCAGATCATCTTGACTTAGTAAAATAGTGATATATTTTTACCATACCACCCACCCCTACTCTTCCGTTTCTTGTGTCCAACAGAATGACGTTGAGGTGGTGAAAGTGTCCCCGGTGGTGAACTCCGTAAAGGCGGACTCCACAACAGCGGCGGTGTCGAACTCTGTGGACGACTCGGAGATGAAGAAATCACAAGAAAAATACAAGAGACTTCAGCTGGAGAACAACAAGCTCAGTGATGAGATCCGGCAACTTAAGGTTTGATCATACTGAATTATTATAAGAAGCCCAAACTACAGTGTTTTAATAGTACCCAACATAATGACAGTTGTTTCAAATGGCTCTACCTACCTTATAGCAGCCCATTAATTGTCCTAAAAGAACTAAAAAAGCAGGGTACACCAACATTAAAGATCTTAAACAATTGACATGACTGTACTTGATACTCTGCATTGTTAGTGTAATGATCGTAGTTGTAATGTGCAATATCTACAAAATATTATTCCGTATTAATAAAGGCAAAAATAATAATATTCAAAGCTAGTGGCCCATAGAACTAACCACATATGTAACATTTTCTGCGGGAGCCATTTCAAATAGATACATAATTATGATGCTGGCTTTTGACAGGTTACCATAGAACAAGTTTGGTAAACAAACTAGTCTATAATTCCTCATTTGTGTAAATGCATTATGTATTGCTCTCTTCAATGGAAACCCGAGATTGACAGTACTTCACATTAAGATTGTTTTTATTTAGTGATTTTTAGGGTAGAGTGACAACCCCCCTGATATTTCTAATCAACCAATCACAGCTTCCATTGTATTTAGACCTGACCTCATGCTGTTGTCCCTGTTCTCTTTAGGAGGAGAACATTCGGATCAGAAAGCTTCCCCGCACAGACCACATGACCACAAACTCCACCGCTCTCCTGGGCCGAGAATCCAGCCTCACCTCCCTGCCCTCGCTCTGCGTCGTCATAGCAGCCATCTTCATCGGCTTTTTCTTGGGGAAGTTCGTCTTGTAAACGCGGGAGATGCATGCCGGCGGTCTCCCCCTCCGAAAAAAATATTAACACCCCCAGCTCCAATCTACAACAAAAGGCTCGACACCAATTCAAGTTTTTGGGTTGACTTTGCCATATCATTGGTATAGTGTGGCCTCTACAGAACACGCATCTTGTACAGCATCATTTGAAGGCGTTGTCTTTTTTACTCTTCTCTCACGGTTAGTAACACACACAAAAAGAGAAAAGGCAGCAACTTAAGTTCTTTGTTTTTCGTTCTGGTTTTTTGGATGAATGGATTCACACATGGCAATGGACAATGTAAGCTGTATGATCAGTATGGAGGCTACACCATGGGCAAGAGGCATTCAAAAAGATACGATTAGATAATTTTCCTCTGTTTTTAATAGGATCGAATGTTAGGTGTCTTGTAAATGTTGTTTTAAAATCCTTTTAAACACAAAAGGAAAAAAGATCAGTCAGACAGACCTCGCCAGCCGTTTGAAGCTTGAATTGCCTCCATTTTGTTCATTTTTGTGATGATTTCTTACTTCTCTCGTCTTGAATGTTCAGGTCCAGCTGGGGATATAGGTGCCTCTCTTGTACATTTTCTGTCTTCTCCTCTTCCCGACTTCACCAATACAGACTTTATATATTATTATTATATTATTATTAATATTATTATACAAATCCTATATTCCTTATGAGGCAGTTATTGACTGACGACTGTCCGACTGTCTCCATTCTTACAATTCTGTCCCATGGTATTAAGCATTGAAGAAATAAAAACGAAAAAATGTGTTTTGATAGCTGTCTTTTTCCTGTGTCTCATTTCAAAGGTACATGTACAATCATCTTTACACATTGTTTTACAAATCTACAAAGCTGTCTTTCAAATATACAAGCCTGACATTTGTATCTTAATAATTAACTGTTAAAAGTCAAACAAAATCTCATGATATTGTATGATAACTCAAAGTTAAGTTAAGATAGTTATAGGTAGAGCTGAAACAATCTGATTAATTGATTATTGAAATTAAATAAGTGCTAACTAGCTAGCCAATCATCTAGCTATCTGAGCAAGATGAAGAAGGGTTGCTGGGCACTGCATCCACTGCTCCTGACCGGTTACCCCAGCATTTGAAGAATGGATCTAATGCAGAGGGGAACACTTCCTACACAGCTAGTCTATCATAACCTATTAGGGTAAATTGCTGTTTTGTATGGTAATAAACCTTTTAATTTCACAACCTAGAAAATGGCCACAACCAAAGTTATTTTTTAAAATGACTACTGACCTTTATTGCACATTTAGTTTTGATCTAACAATTAACAATCATTGCTCCTGTCTACTAAATACTAGGACCATACTGTATATCAACAACTATCCCCTTTACATCTTTTTAAGTTGCCTCGTTGTCTTTTTAAGCCTAACCACTGTGGCATGGCATTGCTACACACAGACACATTTCCCAGCCCCAGTTGCTCGTCAAATGCCCCATTGCAGCCGCCTGATGGATAAAACACTATTTCACCACTGTCTCTAGTTTGAGTATTTGGCGCCAATCTTCACAGAGCAGCAGCCTGGGAACGGACACTTACTCTGTTATTTTCACTTTGTTGAAAAGAAAAGGATGTGTCGTACAATGTCTGTCCCAGAATGACACGTGAAGTATGTGGCCTTTAATCCTGGAAAAATAAAAATCCTTGAGCTTGAGAAAGAATAATTTGTTCAGCTGGTAAGGATTTATACATTTTTTGCAATGGAAGTACTACATTGAGGTTATATCTAAATTGTTACTTGACTGCTTGTTTTAGTCTTGCAGAATACAGAAGGAATGACTAACTTGCTAAGATCACTTACTGTTACAATATCTAATTTCACATTTATACTTTTATCATTTTAACCCAGATTTTACAGATAATGGGTAATATTTTGTACATGGCTACTTCAATCAAAATCTGCTTAAATTACAAATATGAGGACAAACTCGTGGAGGATTTTCATCAGAACGTAATGCATTCAACAATAGCATGACCCTGCAGGGCTACCATAGTAAAAGGAGAAATGCAGCTAGTCACATGATTTGAAAATCTGGAACACATATTTTCAAGATTGACACAAAAATGAAATGTAAAGGAAGATATTTTGCCACACACTATATACTACTAAAGACAGATAAACTTTTAATGGTGGGTGAAAGCAGTTTTACAAAAAGCCAATTTCCTATTGCTTTGACATAACTCAAAATGTAATACCAGACAATGTTCAGCTATTTGAACAGTTTTCTGAATGACAAAAAGTTTTAAAAAGTATCCACCCTGCTAATAGATATACTTGAATTCCCTTTTCTTGTAAACATGTCGACCTATAGATGCATTTCTGCAATAGACAAAAGATCAGTGTCTAAAGTTCATTATAAAAAAACAAGAGTTAGATGCTGTAGGTTAAACTCTGTATAGAAAAGTCTTATGGTGAATGATATAGGATGTAGTACAGTATTTGTGTCATTTTGAATCCATGGTAAAGTGCAGTTCATGTGGTGCAGCAAAATCAAGTCTTTGGCATCTCACAAGAGCTTTCCAGTCTCAAGTTTTGTACACCGATCAGGCATAACATTACGACCACAGACGTGGTGAAGGTGAAGGGAATAAAAGTCAACATTTTGTCTTCCAACTTAGAAGCAGGTAAAATGGCCAATAACGGGGTCTCTATCCAAAACTGCAGCTCTTGTGGGGTGGTCGGTATGAATTGCTGAAGAAGTTAAAGTTGTAGTCTGTAAGTTTCCTAAAATGAATATATATCCCTGTTCTGTGATGTAAAGAAGTAGTTATTATAATTATTTTTACTTTAGTCCCTCCTCTGGCCTTTACAGCAATGTCAGATTAGATTTATTGGGATACTGAGTTTTCGTTTAGTCCCTCCCCTGGTCCCAACAGACTCCATAAACTTTACATCATAGAGCAGGATCAGATAGTCAATTTTAAACTTACGGACAACACCTTAAAGCTTGTTCTGATAGAAAGGCCTCAAAATACACACTGCATCACAGTTTGCTGAGTATGGGACAGGTGGTCTTAATGTTATGCTGGATTGGTGTACTATAAATGTTTATTCACAAATCCACACTTTCCCTTAAGTCTTTTGTCCAATCTCTAACTTTGGCACCACATAGACGCCAGCACCAGTCCCAAAACCAGCATTACGCCTCTCCCTCTATCACGATGCTGTCCCGAGCTGTCATTAAAAATCCTCTGTGGCCTCTCCATATCCTCCCCTATCCTGCTATAATCCATCACACGACTATTTCCCGTACATTGAACCAAGGGCGATTGGTAGGAAGTCGCCCTCTTTTCGGGCCGGTCCGGGCTAGAGCCGTCACTGGGTCTCTGTCCATTGTAAAGCAGGTATCGCCCATGGGTGTCTTGCTCCAGTCTGAAGAGCTCGTATTCGGTGTGAGGGAGGCGGATGCCGAGGGCGAGGCACCCGTTGGTTACCGTGACGTCCTGCTCCACTCCGACCTGCCATGACCGCTCTGTCCCACACTCGTTACCATTGAAGACGTTTAGGAGAGAGGTGGTGGGGATGTCCATAGGGGTCACTCGCATGTGGTTGACTAAGAGGAGAAGCATAATGAATTTGATCACTATTACACATTACTACTCACTTTCAATGTCTCAGTTTAAACACATTCAAATTGGTCTATAGTATAAAAGACTACACAAAATAACAGTGACAGACTAGTAAGCATTAATGGGGTGTCCAAACTATGGCCCAGGTGGCAAATGTGGGCCACAAAGCAACTTTTTTGTGGTCCTCACAATTTTTATAGAACAGAAATGTTAAATTTCAATTGAGAATTTTATGTAGGTTTTTCTTTTATTTTAAGCAATTGGTCTAAAATTACACTGAATACAAATATCTAAAAGCCCAAATTAGGCTTTAAAAAGATTAATTTTAAAATATGAAATCTTTGAGTGTGGGCTTGCTTTCAGATAAGTCGTAGGTAGGTAATTAAACTCAATGATGTGGGCCACACTGCAGAGCTAGAAGTTTAACTATCTCTAATTCCTCCCCTTATTTTTACATGTACCAGGTATCCTATTAATACAATAAGTAAAAACTACATTCTTACCTTTAAACACAAAGTCAGTTCCTCCCATGACTCTGGTGGAGTGTAGCCCTCTGCTGTAGCGCCCCCTAGCATAGATGGTGAATGTGGGGTGTTTGCAGACGGGGTCGGAGTAGTGGTAGTAGTGTCCCTCCCAGGTGTGGTTGTTGTTGTGGAAGATGAAATGGCGGGTCAGAAACAGGACCTCCGGGCGGACCTCACAGCGCTGGGACACCCACTGACCGTACAGGCCCACGGTCAGGTCGGCCCGCGGCGGGAGGATGGGGGGATGGAACTCGTCTGAACGGTAGATAATACGACACGCGATACAACCGTGATCGTGATTCTGGGAACAACAAGGAAATGGAAAGTGAGGTATTAGTTTTTGTTTCTTGATGTCAACAAGCATAACTATACAGCATACTTACTACTGTTCAGTCTGCATGCTTTTTAAGTTGGGTAATTTAAGCTGACCACAATAATATTTTAAAAGACAAAATTAGCATCAGCAAGAGGCTTTTGCTTATTTTATATTTATATAGGCAATTGGCACTACATTAGGGTCCCATAATATGCTACCGGCTATACAAAGTAAAAGTTTTTTGATCAATTATCATCAGACAATTATTGAATCAAAATGAACTTTTATGAATGATACATAGGGGTGATGGCCCAGGGTAACTAGAACCAATCCCAGTGGGCCTTAATTAGGAAATTCCTAGGACATTTAGTCACAGGGTTGACACTGAGAAAAACAATTATAGACAACTAATCACATTTATTTAAAAGGAAAATTTTAGATGCACTATTTCAATGACAGGTGCATGTGTTTGATATTAGTGGGAGGAAGCCAGAGTATCCGGAGAGAGCCCATAGTAACATAAAGAAGACTACTCTAAAGTGTAACAAATCAAGATGCTACTAGTTGGTCTATCTTTGAGAAGTCTGTCTTTAAGGTGGCCAACATTGACTCCCAAAAACAATTACTATGTCTTTTTAAGATTTATGAAGCATGTACCAAGAGACCTAACTGCCTGTATGTCCTCCAAAACAGCTAACTAATGAAAGTCTCATAACATATCTTTGCTTATATGGATGACATGGGCAGGCTGGGAAAATGGTGAATGCATGTCAGAAATAAAAGTGAAGAGTTCTTGAGGCAGGTGTGGACAACGTGTTCCAGATACAAGAGGAAGTACAGGCCCATAAAACACAGGCTGTCTCTGAGCGGGACGTCCCATCTGTGGATATGGACTTTATATAGAGGCTGAGCTCATCTATGCAGAATTCATGGTGAAAGGGTTTATGTTTTGGAACGTATAGTGTTCTGTGATTGAATGTCTAGTGTTGTGAAACTTTTATTTATAATTGGTTAATCAGTTAATTGCTTGGTTTAATGAACTAGATATCTTAATACTTTGCTTTATGATGCAGTGAGACCACATGTCAAACAATTACATATAACTGAAAATAAAAATCTTATATAAAACAACACAATTAAGCTAAACTTACAAAGAAAGTAAAACCATTCATTTGGCACAAGTGTGCATTCCTTCAATCTGTCCCTTGTGTTCCCCAAAACAACAGCATATTTACAATTTCTGCTTTTAATAAAATCAAAATTGAAGTTTATTTATACTTTTTGGATGATTTAACTTCTCCAAATCACAGAAAAAGGCTGGCTAGTTACACAACACAAAACCCAGATTAACTCTGCTTATGTTTCTTAAATGAGGCCAATCTGGCAACCCAAAAGTTGACCATTGGCACAAACTACATTGCATAAGATCCCATTTTATTGTGTTGACCTTTTACGCTACTTTAAAATAATTTCATTTCTCTTCCACACCTTCTCAGCGCCACACCTACCAATAAAAGCTTTTCAAGAAATACATATTTAAGATTTTCTTTGTAATGTTTGCTATAGTACATGAAGTATGTGGTAATACTGACCACTGTACTGGGTTTTCTCTGAACTCAGCTCTGAATGGGTTTGTCAGACTTTGTTTAGAGCCAAGATGGTGGTCAGTGCTGGACCTAACCTTCGAGTTTGGCCGCTTTCTCATGACCGCACCGTCCTAAAGTTGATTTATTTTGTTAAATGAGCTGGACATGAAACAAGGGAGGCCTGTTTGGAGCTCACTGACCAGTAATAAAATAAAAGGGCCACGAAACTTCAAAATAAAAGCATGAGTAACGTATTCACAAATGCTATTATTGTTGTGAGTCGTTGCTATGATGGGTAAAAGAACACAGTGGTATCTAGTGGGTCCTTCATCCAGTTACCTCAAATTGTTATACAGAAATGGTCTCCCCATTGCAAACACTTTCTTCAGGGGCCCTACCAGATGGGATTGTGGATTTTCGTAAGGTTGTGATTTTTATTTATTAATAGAAATGTTGGAAAATTAAGTGAAACTCCAACAAAAATGCATTATTGCTCTAACCAGCATAACAGTAAACATTTCGAAGCGCAAGTCTAACTAAGAGTCAGTGTAGTCTATGTGCTGGTCCCAAGCCTGGATAAATGGAATGTTAATTGTAATATATGTGCATATCACTGCTCATCCCAAACCTAATGGCTTTTTCTCAGAGTCGAGACATGGTGTGGGGGAGGGTCAGTGGCAGCCAGTTCCCGTAGTGTAGTGGTTATCACATTCGCCTAACACGCGAAAGGTCCTCGGTTCGAAACCGGGCGGGAACAGCTTGTTTTTAAAGATCAAGGATCAGTTGCATGTTTACATACAGTCTTCTCTGTGTATTGTAGAAAGAGTAAGTTGAATTAGCATAATATGTCCCCTTCTTTAATAGCATGCAGATTAAAGTAAACATACTCAAGCTCCAGTTTTGCAAAGTCTAAAAAAGATCATTTAAAAAAGAACAATTTTAAGAAAGGCTATTACGACACAATTTAGGAAAATGAAACAGGACACTTTGTTTTTGCCAGTTCAGAAATACATTCATTCTCCAGTTTCTCTTATGTTGCAATAAATGGCTGGATTGACTTCAGTATCTAGGTACACACTTTACAACCTGCTGGATCTGAAGGGCACAAGGAAATGAGGGGAAATTACAGCTATTACATCATATAAATCACATTATTCATTGCATTTGTACTACAACATGGCACTGGTTCACTTTGAAACAGGCACAATCCAGACCACAAGGACAATTTGAGACTATAACTGGCAACATTGTTTTGGGGGTTCAACAAAAATATTTTCTATGGTACATTTAATACAATAAAACATCTAAAAAAAAGAGGGACCAAGAACTGAAAACTGTTACCTGAAAAAGACAAATTCTGTTACAGTTGAGATACAGCTATCCACAACATTGTTCCTGACTACTTTCAAACAGGAAGACTGCTTATAGTTAGCTATTATTAGGCATACTCTAGTTTAATCTATTTCCAGCACTGCCTTTTACAAATATCTGTGACTTTTACTATTTTTAAGACACTTCCAATCAATAATCAGTTACTTATAAACCAGGAAAACGTATATCTTCTATGTTTGTTGACAGTCCATAAAGCATCACTGATAGCAGCAGGAAGTACATTAAACAATATAAAAGATTTTTGTGCTAAACATCAAACAATATCCATTAGTATAGCCCTTGATTGAGTCTGTTTGTGTTGGGCTTTATGGGGATCTGCAGGAGCTAAATTTAACGCGTGCTCAGTGCAGAGAAGAGATGGCTAGGGGGAGGGCCAATGGCAGCCAGTTCCCGTAGTGTAGTGGTTATCACATTCGCCTAACACGCGAAAGGTCCTCGGTTCGAAACCGGGCGGGAACAGCTTGTTTTTCAGAGTACAAGAATTAGTAAACAATAAATCGCTCAGATGTTTACATGTAGTGCTTAGTCAGACCATGGTTCTTGCAGGACTGGACAACATAGGAAAATTCAATTGTGGATGAATGGTGCTTTTACATTCATGTGCTCTTAATATTTAATTGAGTCATATTTTGCCTATTTGATTGTAGAAAGCTTAGTTAGTCAAGTTAGCATAATGTGGCCCTTATACTAGCCTGCAGTGTGTGCTCAGTGGTGAAAATATGCGAAACCCGCCTTGTCTGTTGGGCTACAACACTTGACATTTTTAAAACGGTTTATTCAAATAAAAAAAGGAAAGTGTTGTGGTTCTGTCTATGTCTGTACTGAACTCATAAAGAGAGGTTTAAGCTTTGTTTTATTTTTTATTTTATTTATCCTTTATGTATCCAGGCATTCTCATTTATAAACATGACCTGGCCAAGAGGCAGCAGGAATAAAT
>JAVQJW010341792.1:0-10578 GCA_036025195.1 Hypseleotris klunzingeri
TTCCACCACCTCCTCCGCCATAAGGCAGTCGGTGTTATAGCAGTTGACGCAGACGCATGGGGCGTTCCGCCGATATACATTTGCTGTCGTTTACGACAGCCTGCGTCTAGTTTTACTCAGTCTACGACATGTAACTGTTGTAATAGTACTTTTGGAGAGTGCTCTCTCCCCTGGCCTCTGGTTGATACGAGGATTATTATGTCTAAAAGTCCTTGAACAGCAGAGGCCCTGTGTGTCCTAGTGACTGATAACAGCATCGATGTTGATACTTGCTCCAGCAATTATCTGCAGCTGCAGCAAGTATCGACCAAAAGATCGACTCGTCGACTAGTCAATCTTTTGGTTCAACCCCTAGTTTGCGCACATGCAAACCTTTAATAAATCCCTTCCATAAAGTATTACGTTACAGCTACAGTACTTTGAGAAGTTCTGACTTAATACAGCGGCTGTAGTTTTCCTGTGAGACGTAATGACTGTATGTCTCTCTGAGATTGCATTTCACTCTTGGATGAGTTGATGTTTCTCTTCGTCATTACTCCATTTGCTGCAGATGGAAGTGAAGTCATTAGATGGTGCAGGCTACTCCGGGCACTGGGTTCAGAGAAGTCATTTTTCTGAACATCTAGGACCCACTTTTTTCAACTTTATATATAATGATGAATGTTGCATTTGTTTCATATGTATTAAAATATCTAAACTGTAAAAAGTAATACGTCACAAACTTAATCTATCGCCAATTTCACAACTCAGCTCACACTTAAAGGGGCCATTTATTTAAGTTTTTTAGTAAAAAATATAATTTAATGACGTTTTTGTGTGTATAGCCATTGCTGTGATGTGCAAAATGGTATAGTTTTTGTACTTTGTGGTTGCCTTAAAATCATACAATTTGTATTTTTTATGAGAGGTTTCGGGTACGATTTTCCTCGAAACCCGGGCGGGTAATGTTAGCCTGTTAGCTCTTTGACCGGAACTAACTGCTATCAGTGACTGCTATCGGCTGCTGTTGAGACGTGGAAGTTTTCCTGTGGCCGCTATTTTTTGTGTACCTTGATAAATGCCCATAATAGCTGGCCTATATTGCTGACTACTATCTATTTCTTTGCTGCATTGAATAGCCCATTACACCTAACACAACCTAAACAATAGCTTGGAGGGAACACTAGGTGCAAGAGGGTATCAACCAGTGCAGATATATTTTCACTTTTATTCAATAGATGAAGTGAGGGAATTATTCCCATTAAAGGTCACAGTTGGCCAGAGCTTAGCCCAGCAACTGCAGGCCTTATATGAGGTTTAGTTCCAGAGAGGATTTTCTTATCCCTGTTTAGACATCTGGAGTTGGCAGGTTCTTCTAGGGATTGCAGGGGAAAGCCAGTATTTTTCTTCTGCTGATTTGATGACTTTCTGCAGAGCTTTTTTTGTCAGCGGTAGACTCCCAGCGTCCCAGACATTTAGAAGACTGTAGAAGACTGCCATCAGGTTTTGTTGCAGATTGTTTTTGCTCAATATCCCTAAATAGTGTAGTAACGTATAGTCAAGATTAAACATAAGTATGCATCTGGGTGGAGAGTGATGAAGGTTTGTAATTAGATTTTGAACCTTAGGACAAGCCAACCTTTGCATTGTCTGTTCAGAGTCCTAAGGTGAACAAGATGGTGGAAAAACGTTGATGATTTTAATAAAAGAAAGTGTAAATGTCAGCCTAAATGTCACTAACGCAGCGGCAGAACAAAGTAAACATGATTACTCTCTTGCTTCTGACGACAGGGGTAAAGTATAACTATCAGCCTTTGAGGTAAATTTTTATTTTTTAAAGCTGCACATTGTAACTAAGCCTAACCTTAACCCTAAACATTATGTATGTACATGTTATTACAGTTTGTTACACAGTGTATTACATCGTACATAATGAGGTAGATACAATGTAGTTAAGGGATAATGTAAAATAAAGTGTGACCTTTTATTTTTAGCAGGATTTTAGCAAGATTACTAATTTAAAGTATATTTGATTGTGATAAAATACAATTCATTAACCAGTATTATTTGCTGATGTTTGTTTACTTCAAATCTGAGAATACTCTTTAAGTTTCTTGCTCAAAAAACATCTATGTATTTTTCCTCACCAGGCTTGACTCGGCCCATGTGGTACCAAAAGTGGAGACACTGTGTAAGGGACGTCCCGTAGTGGAGAGGAGAGGAGAGGACAGATACAGCCCCAGCAGGAAGTATGTTTGAGCCAGTGTTCACCATCATGTAGTAACCTTAACATTAAACACAATGCATTAGCAGGATTGCACTGACTGCTACTGCTGCTGGCATATACTGTCACTAAAATACTATATTGTTTAGTTAGTCATTTGCATATCTTACATAAATATTTTAATCACAAAAGAACTATGAACAACACATCACAAGTTCAATTTGGAGCACTATTTTATTCCCCTACAATGGTATGAAAGTTGTATTACCCTGCGATGTCTCCAGGGTGTGGTCAGTTTTGGGGCCTGAGATGGTGTGTCCATTTTGGTAAAGCCAGCGGACCGTCCCAGAGCTGGTAAAATCACAGCGATTTCCTTCAAATGAACAGGACCTTGGAGAGTGACATGTTTCGGAGAATGCCACGTCATCAATCGCCACACGGCCGTCAAAACCAAAACGAACCACCTCGAACATCAACTAAGAAGTTACAGAAAATGTTAGAATACATGATTAAAGGCACAGTATATATACATTAATCACTCGCTTATATAGAGAGAAATGGGGGGTACTGAAATTCATTAACCTACATAGTAAGTGGTGTCTTACACTGAAGGGGTGGAGCATTTGGGGAATTGGACAGTGGGCCTCATGCCAAACATTTCCCTGGGCTCCAGTTCGTGACCATAGGACTATCTCGAAGCCAAGTCCATCAAGCAGCTTCACATTCAGAGTACCTGAACAAAATTAGGGATACTTTATGGTTTTCACTGGTCTATAGGCTTTGTCAAAACTGTGGGAATTATACTAAATGAAATTGCTTTGTATGGAATAATTTGGTAAAAAAAAACATACTCATAACTAAAAAAAACTTGTTGATGCTTTTTATATAAATAATTTTAAACTTAAAACGTAAAGGTAATAAAGTGTAAAGCATTTTCACCTGGATTGGGCCCATTTAGTTTATAGTAGAAGGTGAGACAGCGAGATTCTGTGGTACTTGGCTGTATTGGGTATGAGAGCAAGCGTCCAAACTCCCCACGAAGAGAGGGGCTCCACGTGTCCACAACCAGACTACTACCTGCACACACACACACATGCAGTTCAGATAGATATATTACCCATGTACAAGATGAGAGGACAGAAATACTATATAGGAGATTTACTGAAGCCTATGCCAGCAACTATGGCCTTAGGTGGGATATACTACAATGAGTGGCAATACATTCTTTTCTAAGGGCCACGTTGTGACTGGGGACTGTTGTAAACTCTTGTTGAAAGAAGCTATCCAAAATTACTATACAATTAATTTCAAAGTCCATAAACACTGTTGTAAAATGTCGTACTTTTTGTGGTTGGGCAAATCTAGTTTATTGCCCTCACATTGACAGGGCAAACAAATGCATTTCTGTCTGTTGCCATCAGGAACATGACACTCAAATGTGAACTGTGCCTTTAAATGTCCTCAAAATTAGGAATTATACAGTACAATTTCTATGATATGTTTTTTACTATATATGCGTTTACCAATGCTTATGGTGTGGTCCATTCCTTTGAGAAGTGTCCAGTCAAAGTTGTCACTGTTGTCCTGATACCAGTCACAGAGCCCATCTTCAAAGTTGCATGACAGACCTGGCCAATAAAAACAGATCTTAGTTCTATCCAATATTTATTAAAATGTACTTAAAATACCTAGATCCCAATAAAGTAGTGCACTTTAAAGTAAAACATACCAGTTGGAGAAAAGGGGTAGTAATTTTCATTGCAGTCAGTAAATGTGATGTTTCTGACTTTGATTCTTGAACCAGGAGACAGATTTTCAGCATGGGCTTCAAATGCCAGCTGATTTTCAAAAAAAGGGTTAATTAGTCAAATGTCAAATGCTTGTTCATTGTGTATGTAGTATGTATGTAAAGAAATTCTATCATACTTGGAAGCGTGATTTCCTGAGTCCAATGGGAATTACTGTGGAATTCCAGGATTCCTTGTCTGTTCCTGTTTTTCCAGCAAATTCCCACATTTTAGGCTGAGGTCCGAGCAAACTGTCCATGACTCGAACAGACACCTCACCTGAAGAGTACGGGACAAACTAAAAAATGACAAACTAAAAAACAGATGATTCAAATTGTATGAATGATTATGACAAAGTTACCAATGTGGTCAGGGGTCCCGGTGAGAGCATAGTCAAACTTGAGCGTACAGGCTGGTCCAGAGGGTCCGAGAAGAGGGGTCTTTGTTTGGGCTTGAGTCATCTGCTGTCCTGCTGCCTCTGCCACGTACAGGTACACCTCTGGACAAAATAATTAAAAGCTTTTGGACTAGATTTTTTTTTTTTTTTTTTTTTTTTTTTTTTTTACAAACCTTTGGATGTTGTATCTTCATGCAGCAACCAGCCCTGACTTCCGATGCTTGAGTCAGTCCATCCAAAATGTCCCTCTGGAAACATGAAGTCTCCTAAAACAGAAAAGTTGTGACAACACTGAGAAGCCTATAGCCATCTCATACAATACAGGTGATAAATTTGAATTTGGTGCCCTCTGGTGGATCTGTAAATGAGCTACATGCATAAACCCACAGAACAAGGTTCTGGTAAATTTCAAGCCCATTCCTGATACCAGAGTGTGATCCAAATGGTAATAAAAAAGAGATTGATTGGTTCAATTTGTTATATGTATGTTATATAGCATATTATTGCAGTAAGTCTAAGCTGACCACATCTGGCCTCGTCTTCAGCTCCATCACAGTCAGTATGGAAGTCACACATCTTGTCCGGAGTGGTGCATGGATGTTTGGGAGGTTTGGGAAAATCAGACATGGTCCAGTTTTCTGTTCAGACAAAAATGAAGATATTTTTTCTCAAAAACAATATTGATTTTTGTAGTGAAAAAGTAAAATTACTGAACAAAGTATATAAGTAATAAATAATAAATAATAAAAAATAAAAGTAATTTTCATGTTATTGTTAGTGATAAAAGACAGAGTTTACCTGATGAGATGCGACATTCGGGAGACAACACAATGCTGTCAATGCCTATGCCTCCATATTCAAAGTCCCTGATGGCTGCCATGAATAGAATCTGAAATGATAGAAAAAATAAGTTTTGTTTGTAATAAATTATACCTTTTAGGTTTGTGTTTGTGGGTCTGCTATCACTAAATATTATAATAGGTTTAAGGCATCCTACATGTCCATGAATAAAAGACACTTCCATTCTGTTGTTTTAAACTCACCTGAAAAGTTTTGTTGGTAACAATCTCCACTTCGGCTCGCACCCAGAGGTCTCCCAGAGCTCCGCCTCTTTCCCAGACGGGATAAATCTGACCGTCCGCCACAAGCACCGTGAGGCCCCCCGAACGAGGGCCAAACTGGTGAGTGTACATCACCATCTGCAGACAAACCGGACACAAATGAACAAGTAAAAACATACAGGAAGGCTTTAATAATGATTGTATTAATAAAGATGATGTATTGTGGTCTGACCTTGCAGGGGTGTGAACTGTTAGTTGGATCGAGTAGTCGACTCTGAAAAGCTGCCCAGTCCCTCTTCAAACCTGACTCTGGGACTGTCACATACAAGAAGTAACCTGAGAACACATATGTTAGCTCAGGGGGCACCCTCGAGGTTATCAAGCCCAGTTGGTAGTTGAAAATGTATTATCAGAATAACCTTCTGCAGTGTTGTTTGAGTGGTCCCGGCCTGGTCCTTTCATGGGGTCAGTTGTGGAGATGTTTTGCTGATTGGTTCTGAACCATGTGAGATTTGACAAAGATGTCAGATCCCACATATCACATAACCCTTCCTCAAAGTCACAGCGGTTGTACTCTTCTGCAGAGAAAAAAAATTAAATATTATCTCAAATATGAACTATAACTGACTAATATTATCTTGTTTTTAAGAGCAATTAACTTAACATCTTTTTTAGATTCTACATGGAATACATAAACTGCTTGTGCAGTCTATTGCACTCCTGACAGTGGCTTTAGTACTTGAGTTGAGTTGCTAACAGACACACAGACCAGTACTACCAAAAACATTATCTCCTTGGTGGAGGTAATAATAATCAGGAAGATCTTACCACAGTGGTCCTCGTCTGTCCCATCTCCACAGTCATCTGTCCCATCACAAACCAGCCTCTGCTCCACACAGGCCTGGTTCCTGCACTTCAGCATCCCATCAGCACACCCTGTCCCAGGAGGAGCTGTAACCACAATCATTTCAGCTAAATGTAAGTTGCCAACAAGATTTTATATTTTTGTAAAAAGTCTAATTATATTTTTGTAAGTTCTCATATAATATTAAAAATGTACAGGGCAGGGCACAGTGGAGAAAGTGCAGTTGGTCCAGGGCCACATCAGCAGGTCGCCCCTCTTTTCTCTCAGAGTAGAAGACCAGCCTAAACTCAGACGAGATCCGACCCACGAACACTGTGGCCTCTCTCCAGCCACGGACACTGGTGGGCTCGGGACGCCACAGCACCGCCTCCTGGTTGTGGTAACGCACTGATACCCAAAGAGGGGCAGACCCTAAATCTGTATAACCTGAGGACCCAAGGATAGAGCCAGGCTTAATTACAGTAGTTTTAAACAGTAAAGACTGTAAGGGCTTTGTTTACCTGAATCCCAAATAAAGTATCTTAGGTTGAGTTGACATGTTGAAGAGGACTGCTTCATTTTGGGTGAGACTAAAACAGCTGTACTTCCCACATCAGACTTTATTGCAGTGACCGCCATGAACCAGCCTGCAATAAATAATATGGTGTCAATGAATCAGGGAAAGGGAGTACATTCAGTAATATACAGTATAAGTATAAAAAAAAACATATAGCCACAATAATGATGTGTACCTGTGGCTGTCCCAGTGGTAAAGTCTGATGATGGCCCAGTGTCAGTGTATGTGTCCAGTCTCTGATGTCTTTCCCATTTGTATGGTGCGTTTAGGGTCCCGTCTGTCCATCCGCATGATCCCACCTCAAAGTCACACACAAACGACTCCCCGGTGTAACCTTAAACAATGTGTGTTCATTAACATTTAGATTGGAAAAAGTGCCCTTATCTTCCCATCGAGGGTTGGTGAGCATTTCAGATAATTACTCAATTACACTGGGAGGACATGCACTACTATGCCACTGTGCACCAAAAAAAATAATCAGCGGCCTATCAATATTGGGCAATTGTAAGTCACTAATTTACCTACGTGGATGAATGTCTTAGGACGGTTGAAAAAACAGATCACCTACTGTATAGAACCACTTAAAAGGCCTTTTGCTGAGATGCAGAAGAGAGCTAACCACTCTACCACAATACACCCTCCATAATAGACTCACCACAGTCCTGCTCATCTTCACAGTTGGAGCAGTCACACACAAAGTCACATTTCTTCTCTGGAGCCTCACAGGGATGAGCCTCAGTGCCAACAACTGCATTAGAATAGACGAAGCTGTTATACTGTAGGATTAAGTCACAATAAAAAGAGAAATATGTGTATTTTGTTTGAGCAAAATGAATAATGGAGGGAAAACATATAACACTATACATATTTTTAATTAAATTAAATGAATTTTATTTTATAATAAAAGAATAAAGTTTTCCTTGTTGCACTGGATTGACCAAGTGTGTAGTATGTGGTCGAACTGATTTCCCCCTCCTTTTCAATGAACCTTCACCCTAACCACTTTAACCAATTAATATTCTGGCCGTAATCTTAACCAGACACAGGAACCGATATAAAAACCCAAACCATGCCCTTGGCCCTAACCCTAACTAGTAAAGATGCTGCTAAAACCAGTAACCTAAATGTTGGTCCTGGACCATCAGCAACACAGTGAAATCAGCTCAACCATATTATGTATGCTACACTTCAACTCAAATGACCTCACTTTAAAAGAATGCTATCGCTTGAATGTTGTAAAGTTTTCATTGCAGCCTTGTGGCTTTTGTTTGCTTTTCTGTCATCCTAATAAAACCCAGGAGATTAATCAAGTCCGTTCCTTTATCAGAACATATTACCCTCAAGGATTTATGACAGTATGAGCTCAATGCTAACAGGCTCAAAGGCCACATAGGCTACTCATACAACACGCATCTAGGAAATAATGGTGACAAATTGAATATAAACTCACTATGAAATTTGGATAGCCCTGGCATAAAGTGTAATGCTATTCCAGCAATTTTGGGCCAAAGACCCTTGACAATGACTAGTTAGTCACATGGTCCATCATTCACTCCTAATTCATTCACTATTTAGATTAACTAGTTCCTGGGAATAAGAGTGGGCTGTCTTCTGCTTCCAAGAAATAAATGCAAAAGTGAATAATATACTCTATGCCACCAAGTATCAACTACTAAGTTAAACAGTATAGTAAAAAAAAAACCTGTGCCAGATTCCAATTGAAACATTAGACAATATTAGATAGCTTGAGGATCTGGGGGACCTATATATAATAAAACATCTTTAAAACCCTTTTACATAGTATATGGTCAAAAGGTTAAGAAAATAAGCACAATGTCTTACCCCACAGAGTCAACAGTAGAATAAGGCCTGCATTCCTATGATGTATTCTCATTTTGGGTAGCTCTCATTCATGAAGACAACAGAACCAAGAGGCTCTCGGCTGTGGCTCAGGAGATAAGGCCTGGACTTTACGTTTACCCACAATTCAACTCTTCAACAAATCATAAAACCATTTCCTCAGCGATCCACCACAGATAAATCAAAATGTTGCATAAGGACTAACCTAGACTTCCATTATCAGTGACTTTTATTAGTAAATTGTGGGAAGTGTTGCCCTTGAGTTTGATGTGTTGGAAGCAGAAAAAAACAGAACTTTAGGAAACTCATGTGGGAATTGACACCCCAGTGACTTCTCATTCTTTGTTTCTATTAATGACCTCAATTCAAAATCATTAAAAGGAGCCCTTTCTATTCAGTAGGACACATTTTTAATTTATTAACAAAAATTATTATTATGTTCAGCATTTTCATTTAATGTTGCAAATCATTGTGAATCTACATCTATAGCACAAGTTCTATAGCCCGGGTTTTCCAATGTTAGTCCATTCTGGCTAACCATCAGTTTGTGTATAATGTTATTTTGGCAGTTTCCAATAGCACATATGACTATGTGTGCTGTGCTATTTAAAGTAAGAACAGTCCAGTTTGTTTCTTCAGTACCCCTCGTTATCCCAGGTAATGTTATAGTCAGGATATCGTTCCTTCAGCTTTTCTGTGGCCACTGCATGATTTGCTCGCCCATATCCCTAGAAACATGAAAAACAAATTTAATTCCAATACATCATTAACTATCAAGGTATAGTGTATGTATAGGCAGCAGTGTTGTACCATAGAGTATCCATAGACATGAATTGTTTTGGTCTGTGGCTCATGTTTAATGCGTCCTCCTCCGATGCACTCACAGTCCAGAATACCATCTTTCTCCAGCTCTTCTGAGACCTTTTCATAGATGTCAGCTGAGAGAAATAAAAAAATAATGTCTATTTGTAGGAACATTCATTAAGTGTTTTCTATTTACACCTGGGATGCTGACTAGAATTGTTACTAAGGCACTGTAATACAATAATAATTTCTAAACAATGCCATGTTGTCTGCAATTATTACTCTGTGGAAATATTATTATTCACAATGCATTTTGGCCATATGGTTACCCACTACCAGTCATACATGGGATAGTTCTCATACATCTACAGTCTAGCTAGCCCCTGGATGGAGTTTGAATAAATAGAAAGCTATAGTGGCCTGACCGTGGTACTCCGCCCAGCCGTAGCCTCGCACTATGTCGATTTCGGAGTCGTCTCCCTCCTCTCGGCTGTGGACACGGATCAACACGTACTTGAAGACTCCGGACGGGTCGATGTCTGCCCGCGGGATGTTGGCCATGAGAGCCGCTGCCTTCGTCTGCGTGCACATGTCTAAACCCTCCACAAACCCAGCGAGCACACACACGAAGAACACAAAAACCAGGGGAGCCCTAAAGGGGTCCGTGTTTGTTTATGGGGCAAACGTTTGATTTTACGGTCAAATAAGATCTATAAACACAATGGTTCATTCAACAGCATGGATGTATGTTCAACAGTCACAACAGACATGACACTTCCGGATACCCGACAATAACAAGAGGACTTCCGGTGTATTTTGGCCTTCAACATAAAATACGAAAAAAGGCAACAAAACAAAAGTCTGAAAAATGTATTTATTCACACAATTTGAGAAAACATTCCTTCACAGCCTTTTACAATATAGGAATGTTACTGACCACAATCAGAGGTTAAATTTGTTTAAAATGTCCTTATAGAAAATTGTCTTTTACCCGTCCTCTTTATTTTACAGTCTTTACTTATTTTTTTAAAACAGACATTTTGGG
>JAVQJW010341911.1:0-11236 GCA_036025195.1 Hypseleotris klunzingeri
TTAATTTAAGTGTTTATTGTGAGAGATTTAAGGGATTGTACTTGTGATGTTATGTATAATTATTTATTTTCATAATTTCTCAGTGGAAGAGGTTTGTAAAAAAAATAAAAAAAAAGACATATATATGTAATAGCCTATTCCTGTTATTTGCACTAGGCACAGTGCCTCTGTGTTACCATTGTTTAGCTGCTGCTGTAGGAAAATTGTTTTCTGACCAAAATGTTGCTTTTGTGAATAAAATTTGCTGTGTTGATCCTGTAGTCTGTAGTCTAGTCTAACTCATTCTCATTTTAGTGGTTTAAAGAAAAATCACTGCAAATACACCCAAATCACAAGACACCCTAATGACACGTGACTTATTACTGCCAGGTGTACCCACCTGGGTTTGACGCGCGGAATGATGGGAAATCAAACGAGAATCCAGTTCAAACTGAGAAAAACAGAAAGAAAGTGTATTATTTATCTTCTGTTGAGTGTCACATCATTTATATTTACTGTATCTTCCGCAAACATTTACGAAACACCACCTACTCGTAGGAACACTTTAAAGTTAAGAACCAACAGCGCTCAGCCCGGTGCTCGACCTCGCCGCTCTCTGGCAGTGTCCCAGTCCGTGAGCTCACAGCAGTCTGATGAACCCCAGCTACAGTCGGACTTTGCCGCACTCCCGGAAGTCTCTGTCACCTGCGGCAGGTCTGAATTTGTGGTCCGCGTCAAACCATCTTTCTACGGGCTGGGTGCTGATGCCAGTGAGCTCAGATTGGGTACCTGCCAAAGCAACGGTGTCCTCCGGTCTTACGGTGACCTGCTCTTCACATATCCGCTCACACAGTGTGATGCTCAGCTTGAGGTAAGTGTGTAGTTCTAGTTGTATAGGGCCCTGCTCCTTGACCTCAAGTGAAAGTGCCCCTTCCATGTCTGCAGCTGCTGAACGGGTATCTAGTCTATAAGTTTGTTCTTCATTATGACCCTTCTCCTGATCGGTTTCCAAGTAAGGCCCATCCAGTTACTGTGGACATTGAATGTCGATTTCAAAGGTAGGCTATAGTGGTCATTAGGAAGTTTATTCAATCTATTGAAGTGGATTTGATAGGCTGTCTTTGGCCAGGAACCACTACCTGCACCAATTGGCAATACAACCCACCTGGGAAACTGTTAATGCACATAAAAGACTGAAGATCAGTCAAACCAACTTCAGAATCCAGCTGATGGATGGTGAGTTCACATGTAAAGAAACATTATTGTCTATTTTTATATTTTACGTGTGTCACATTTCTAAACATTTTAGATTCATGGGACAACCCTGTTAATTCACAAGTCTTCCAGCTCGGGGAAACGGTGAACTTTCAGGTCTCTGCTCTCCACTTACCTCCTGGGAGAAAACTGTACATCAACAGCTGTTATGCCATTCCATCGAGTCAGTCCAAATCTCATATTAAATTTGCCATCATTGACAATTATGGGTGAGTGTGTGAGTGTATGGTGTCTTTATTTCTACATCCAAAGAAAATGACCATCTAGTACTTTGTCACTCACAGCTGTTTAGTGGACAGTAAGACAGAACCAGGGGCTTCACAGTTCATTTCCCGAACAGACAAGAGCTTAAGATTCTCCATGAAGGCTTTCCAGTTTATCATTGACCCTGATGCAGAGGTTAGAATAAGTTAGAATAATTTGATGTTAAATTATATCAATTAAATCTAAGTTTTCCTTTTCAGATCAGCATGCACTGTCAGTTGTATGTCACATCATCTGGTCCCAGGCCTGCCCACAAATCCTGCACATACAGGCACAACAGGTGAGCTATTCTATGTGGAACTTGTAGGCTCTGGGATGGTATTTATTCTTGTTTGTGTCTGTAGGTGGGAAGCCCTCTCTGGTGATGATGCCATATGCAAGTGCTGTGAATCACAATGCGTGGCCTCCAAACAACGAAGGGTCATGATGGATGGTCATCACTTTTAATTTGTTATTGGCTTCAGTTTAGGAAATTGGTCTATGAATTGTTAAAACTAGGCTACATTGTGAATTGAACATTTTTCTTCTTTCATTTAAGGTATTGCCACCAGCAGATATTTGTGGGTGTCCAGTCAGCTGCACTCTTTGGTGAGTACGAGCAGCATGAACAAAACAGAAAAAGAGAAAATAACCCAAAATCCAAAGACAAAACATTTTGAAGAAAGCAATCTAATTGAGATGATAAAACACAAACAGCTGAGATCTGAGGTGAAGGATTCAAACCAGTCTAAAGAGGAGCATGCGAGACGTATTGTGGATCCTGAAGAACAGAAAGTAAAAGGTGATGAAAGAAAGAAAGACATCTTGGATTTACAGCAGACAAATTATACAGTGGGTCCACCAGATGAAATACTGAAACTAGAATCTGTATTGGAGGAGAGAGATGTACAGCCACTGGATTCTGAGGGAGTCAAAGAAAACCAAAAATGTGCCGATGGAAATGTGGAAGGAGGGATCAAGGAAGTCTTAGACCAGAGTTTGAGGAACAGTGATGGGAATGTAGATGTGATGGATGAAAAAGGCACAACTTGGTATTTCACTTGGAGATAGTGCTGATAAGATATTTTGATTCTGTGGAAATAAACGTAAAAATGCAGCAAATGTATTGTGTTATTTACTCCACATTTTCAAACCTAGGAGTTTTACATGTAATCAAATAAATGAATCAACATGAAATGAACTTTGATCATAACTTTTATTCTGATATAAACAATTATTATATTAGTTTTACAGAATCCCACAGTCTAAGCCAAGAGAGAAATAAAAGCCTCTATCAGCGCGAGCAGCAGGAAATGTAAACCAAGGATCCTCATATGACTTTGTAGGTCTTCATAGTTTGACTTTAATGAAACAAAGACATTTTGAATTACAGAAAATAAGTGATTTAAAAAGATTCAAATAAGATTAAGAGCTATACAACTTTTCCTTGTGTTTTAAATGAAGTGAAACTCCATAAACATTCAAAGACAAATAACTTAATATTTTTTCAAAACAAACTTTTTTGAAATCATTTCATGATAACAGAGTAGGGTAAATGTGCAGATTTCCTATATTTATATATGAGCGCCCAGAAGTCCCATTTTGAATAGCCTAGTAGCACATTATGGTATGTACAGTATTATTCAGCAGGACATCAGTTGTACAATCATTGCCTGACACTAGATGGCAGTACATGCCCATCTCATCCACAAATAAAGCCCAAAGTCTCTTTTTACAAACACTCCAAGAAAAGATAGAGTACATGCAGAATGGGAAACATTACCATCACCATTAAATGCATTGTACTGTTACTCATTTTCACTTTGAGTCCTCCTTTGTTTCATGCTAATGTCCAACAGTTCCTGCTGTCCCATTTGGTTTCTTAGTATCTGTAGTGACATGAAAATATTAGTTTTATTTTATTTCAACAGTAGAATTCTCAATAATTATCAGTAAATAAGTTTACCTTTGATGCTTTCTAACTTTGTGACCTGTCCAGCAGTCAACTCCATGTCACCGGTCTCTATTTCTTTACTTTTTGGTTTTGGCTTTTTTGCTACAGGTGGAGGAACTTTGAATTCCTTCTTCACTGCGTGTTCTTCACTTGTATTCTTTACAGTCTTGACCTCTGACTTTGTTTCAGTCACCACCTTCTTGTTGCTTTTGGAGAAGATAAAGCTGGCCGTGCTGGTAGGCGACTTGAGATCGTAACTTGTGGGTGAGGGGATACTGAGGCGTGGGGATGGCCCGTTGTGAGACCGCGCTGCTGTTCTCAAACGAATTGCTTCTTGAAGGTTCATAGATGGAGTAAGGACAGGCGGAGACTTATTAGTGGGGGTAGTGACGATTGAATTTGGAGATTGGGGTTTGAGTAGGGATGTAGTTGCAGGTGGGGAGGGAGGTGAACTGATGATGAGAGACTTTCTGATTGGTTTTAGCGGTGCCTCAGCTGTAGCAGATGAAGTTTGGACCTGATTTGTTGCTTCCTGTGTTTTCAAGGCATCATCAGATTTTGGTTCATTCTCTGTTTTAGAAATCTCAGTGCTGTCAATAGATGCCTGGCCATTTGAAAGGGCGGGGTTAGCAGTTTGAGGAACTCCCTCTTGTTTTACTTCGGCAAGAGGTGGCTCTTGGCTTTGCTTTACTCCATTATCTGAAGCAGGTTCTTGTTTGGAAACCTCTTCACTTGGAAGTACCAATATGGTTTCTGTGTTTTGTGCAGTAGTAGGAGTAGATTCAACAGGTGATGAGACTACAGGTTGAGATGGGATGTCCTGGGGTATATCCGAAGGTGGAGGATTCTCAATGGGAGGTGGGGGAGGGACACTTTGTGGAGGAGTGAGAGTACTCTTCAGTGAGGGCAAACTAGTATTCGTTTCATCAACAATATCTTCATGTGAAAGTTTTGTCTCATCTTGTGGGCTAGAATCATTGGCGGGTGTAACAATACTTGGTGTGCCATCTTTTGGAGGCACTATCTTTTCCTCAGATGGTTGGGGTGCATCTTCGTGCAATTTTGGCGCTTCTTCAACTGACATAATAGACATGGTCTCAACGTCAGCTTTAGAGATTTCTTCAAGGAGCAATCGAGGGGACACTTCGATAGCAACTACTGCTGGAGTCTCCTCTACAGCCGAGCGAGAGGCAATCTCTTTAGGAACGGCAATGTCTACAACAATAATATCTGGCAGGGGGGCGTCTTTTGGGGTTAGGGATGCTTCTTCAGGTTGTGTGAGAGAGATCTCAGAGGATGGCGAGACCTCTTCTTTTGGTGATTCCTTTGGTTCGGAAACCTCAGGGTGTGATGGGGTGACCTCTACTGGTGAAGGAAGAGAAATGTCTTTGGGTGGTGAGGCCTCTTTTCGTGGTGGTAGGACTTCTTTTTGTGATTCCTTTGGTTCGGAAACCTCAGGGTGTGATGGGGCGACCTCTACTGGTGAAGGAAGAGAAATGTCTTTGGGTGGTGAGGCCTCTTTTCGTGGTGGGAGGACTTCTTTTTGTGATTGCTTTGGTTCAGAAACTTCAGGATGTGATGGAGCTACCTCTACTGGTGGTGGAGGGGAAATCTCTATGGATGGTGAGACCTCCTTTTGTAGAGGTAAGACTTCTATTGGTGCTGGAGGAGATAATTGTTCAGGTGGTGGGATGGGGATTTCGGAAGGAGGTGGTGGAACTTCTACTGGTGGTGGAACAGACAGGTCTTTGCTGTCTTCTGATATTGGTAGGGAAACTATAATTGTTGTAACTTCAGTGACTTGTATTGATTGGGTTACCTCAGTTGCTGCAGGATAGACTTCTACTATTGGTGGAGACACTTCTTTGGGTGGTGGGATGGAGTCTTGTGGAGGTGGTGGAGCAGAAGGAACCAACACAGGGGTGGCTGCAACCAAAGGAACAGCAGTAACACTGAGCTCTGGGACCTCTTTTTGTGGTGAAGGGGGGATTATGTCTGGAGGTGGAAGAATTTCTATTTGTGACTCTGTGGGTAATGGTTCGGTTATGGTAATGGTAATTTCTTTTTCTGGCAGAGCAGCGACTTCTTCGATTGCTGGAGTATGGATAACTTTAGGAGGGTGGATGTCCACTGACCGCTCTTGTGGTGGTGGTGGAGGAGGGGCCTCAGGTGGGAGAAGAATAGTGGAGACTTTATTTGGTGGTTCAGGGGCGTCATTTTGAGGCTGTGGCGGAAGTACGACTTTTGGTGCTACAGCAATGACCTCAGTTGTTGAAGTCAGAATAATTTCTTTGGGGGGTGGAGCTTTAGCTGGTGGTTTGGAGATCTTTGGTGATGCAAATACTTTTGGTGGTGTAGTAGAAACTTCTTTAGGTTGTGGGGAAAATACTTTTACCTTTTCAGCAAATGTTTTTACTGGTGGGGGAGGGGCCGTATACGAGGGCGGAGGGGGGATATTTAGGGGTTGATTTGTGATGCTCTGTAATGATACCGAAGAACCGGACTCCACATCTGATGCACTTGGAGGCACTTTAACAGGTAGGATATCAGCATCAGGTAGAGGAGGGGGAGGAGGGAAGTCTGTTTCGTCAGGACTGCCCATTGACACAGGTGGAGGTGGTGGGGGCCAATGCGATTCAGGCGATGTAATGTGTTGTACTGATATGATAGACGTGGCCTCTGCGGTCTGTTTGGTGGGTGTCCGTGGAGGGTTTTGAGAAATGTGTACTAATGAAATGGAGGGAGTGTTTGTAGTTGTTTGTGTTCTAGTTTTATGTTCTTCTGTAATGCCTGGGAGCCTCTGTGTGTCTCTTTCTACCACTTTCACTAACATGCCATTCAATATCTCACTTACTCTAACCTTTCCATTTTCTTTTACATCTACATTTGGCTGGTTCAGTCTTTCACATACGCTTGTCCTATTCTCAACATTCAGTGATCCTTCTTGACTTTCTTGAACTTTCTTTGTCTCTGCAGTTACATTATGATTCCTTTGTTTTCTCTCTTCCTCTGTAGATGGAGGAGGAGAGTGCCTGTGCGGTCTCTTGTCTTTTGGATTCTTTTTCACTATGACATAAGTAGTTCCAGGGGCAGGAGGTCCCAGCAGCAGCTCAATACTGTGCGGGCTGTGAGACCACACCTCAGGGGGAGGTGGGGGTGGTGCATGTACTTTGGGATGTGGAGGGATAGTAAAGAGTTCTCTTAAAACCTTTACAGAGGACTTCTCATTACCAGTGCTGACAGAAGCACTTCTGTTTTTCTCTGTTTGTGTGACTGCAGATGTGACAGGCCCAGGAAATAATTTATGGAGCTTAGATAGAATACCCTTTTTGTGTTTTGGAGATGAACCATTAGGTGATGTGGCATCCTGACTAGAGTAGCCGCTGGAAGGAGAAATTACTTTGTGGTTGTTAGGCTGAAGTACTTCCTTCTTTTCATTTAGCACCTCTTTGGAAACAATAATTTTGGACTTGGTGGTATCAGGATTGGGCTGGGATTTTAGGGGACTTAGTGTTACAGAGCCACAGGACTCATCCAGAGAACTGGTGTCAGCGTTGTACCCGGGGCTGTCTATGATCTTTTTTACTTTTTCCTCCATTGTTTGTCCTGTGATGATCTTGACCTTTGTGAAATCACCAGAACGTCTCTTTGGTTTATGGAGGGAATAGGAGCGGCTTGGGGGCGGAGGAGCCCTTTTAGGTTTCATGACAGAAAGACTACGCCCAAATTGTCCATCTTTCTTTGATTCATCTCCTTTACCAACATTCTTGCCATTGAAAGAAGATATTGAAGCATTTATATGCTTTTTAGAGACATCATTGTCCTGTGCCTCTGACTGTCGTGGGGTGCTGCTGCTGGAGATAGTGGAGGAATCAGACACTAGTGTGTCTGAGTCGGAGTTGCTCCAACAGGAGCTGTCTGACAGGTTGAAGTGGTTGTGGCGGGAGGCGGAGGTGATGGTGGAGGATCTGGAGGAGGTGGTGCGGGCAGAGGACGCTCTAGATGAAGCACGGGATGAGGTTGGGCTGGACAGCAACAGACTGCTCTTACTGACGGTCCGCACACTGTTGCGGCTGCCTCCACGGTTTATTTCGACCACCTCGATGGAGGGGGGCAGCACAGCATTAGGGATGATTTTGGACAGATAGGCAGCTTGAGGTGACATGGACATTACAGGGCTGGGAGGTCCCGGTTGATGGCTGCCTGAAGTAGTCATCCCTGGGACTGCCAGTGACCACGGCCTATCCCCTGCTGACTGAGCAGGGCCCAGGCGCTGCAGCAGGGCCATATCGTCTACATGACTAGCACGAGAGCCACTGAGCTGCTGCTCCTGGACACTACAGAGAGGCTGGACGACCTCTGTGCTGTTAACTTCTTGTGGTGAGTGCACAGCCAGCAGTGGTACATCTGTAGAGGGACTTTCATCAACCTCTCCATTTAAAAACTGCTCCTCCTCCAACTGTGAACCTACTGACCAGCCTGCCCTGTCTAAACCTAACAGAAACATATCATGATTAAAAAACACAAATTTAGTGTATTCTTCTTCATTCAGTTTTTATTCTTTAACAAAATAAGATGCATACCAAATTCTCTTTGAACATGTTGCGGAATAGCTCCAATTGTTTTTCTGTGTCTTCTTCTTATCCTTCCCTTCTCAGACCTTTTCCCAGAGTTTAGGGGTCTGAATGTGGATCCTGATAAGACAGAAGCACAGAACTTAGAGATGCACAGAGACAAAGATACTAAATAATGTCATGCAATAATTTACAAACATTTACAATAACAAAAATCTAAAAACGAATTACAAATTTACATAACAACAGATATTTACATGCTTTTTACAGTTTGTGGTATGTTCTCCAGTCCACCTGTTGTGCCCACTAGAGGAGCTTTACCTTGGCGGGTGAGTCCAGAGCGAGAGGACCTTGAGGACACAGAGGACTGCATTGAGACCATGGAGGATGAGTCAGGAATGGTGCTGTCTGTTGTGAAGCCTCCTCCATCCACCTCTGCTCTGGCGGACACTGTGGACTACAAAAATGTGACTCTTAAATTTGGGGGAGGACTTTGAACTTAAATATAAAGTTAGTAAACTGTATGTTACTTACAATTGTGCTTTCATTGTCTTGGTACTCAGTTCCTATTATTCTTTCTGGTTTGTAAAAAAAAAAAAAACTTTACAATTTACAATGACACTTAATATGTTCTTCTATCATCTCAAACACACCTTCAGAAATATTAGGGCAGATATCAACATGTTGGCAAAGGAAAGATCTTTATTACCTTCTTGTTGCATCATCTTGAGCCCTTCCAGCGCCTCAGTGTGGAGGTCTTCCAGGTACTTGGGCCTGCTAACCTCAATGAACACGTTCTCCTGCAACAGTGGAGGGGCTGGGGTCTTATCATCCTCATTTCGCTTTGGGACAGCTTGAATCACAGAGAGAGAAGAGAGGATCAGTCTGGATCAGTTCAAGTCTGTGTTTCTGTTAACAGTAGATAAGGACACCATATGGACACAACAAGAGCAATAAGGTGTCTGTCACACACATTTAAGCACTGTATAGTAATGCTGATTAGACCACCTGAGGGGATGGGAATTCAGAAACTGTGTCAAGCATTAAAAAATCATATAACATAAATATTGAGAAAGTGGGAAAACTTTAAAATTATTACAAAAATAGTTTAAATCAAAATTATAATCTTATACACCATCGCTTTATCCATTTGGGTGAATGCAGTTTAATAAGGGCATATCAAGTAAAACAAAATAATTTGTCAATGTCAGTGACACAATTACTCAGCACAGGGTGCATTGTCAGACATGATACAGTCTCACACCTAGGATCAGTGTGCTAACAACCTGCTTAAACAGTTTTATGTAATAGTGACAGATGCTGAATTTAGCCACTACGTACCTACTTCTGTCACTCTGTCAGTAAGACCAGGCTCAGATTAGCCTTGACCTGCCTGTGCTAAGCAGACACTACTAATTTCATCCACTGTCTCTTCTGTAACAGTATTAGTGCCCGCTGTGAACGAAGTTTCAAATAGAATATCTATAAAATGCCCTCTTTCCTAGAAGCATAAATCACAAGTGACATTGTCAGCGCAGCAGACATAACCAACGAGACAGGATTTTATAGTCTACGCTGCTACAGTGAATGCCTTTAATTACTTTACTGCCTCCAGAGAAGTCTGCCCCAGCCTGTCCATGCCATACCTGAACTGCAAAAAGATCTCAATAATAAAAACTGCAACAATTAGTCTGAGTCATAAATCAATTAAGATGTGTTGTCTGATAACGGCAACTATTGTAACAAGTGCCGCTTTCACTCACCTTTCTTCTTGAAAACTGGTGGGAAGCAGTACAAATTAGTACTGTGGTCACACTGGTTAGTAGTCAGAAGAAGAACCATTATTCCTCTAATGCCAAGTTAAGATTTCCCAATAAAACCTAAATCCAAAAAACACAGAAAGTAACTAAAAGTAACTAAAAGTAACTAAAAGTAACTAAAAGCGTCTGCCACGCATCAGTCAGAGTGAAACCATCCCGGGACAGTGCTCTTGTTTTTGATGGAGCTGTTTGTCAATGCAGGTCTCATGAGCCAATAGACAATCACAGCTCAGACTGTAATCCTCACAGCCTAAATCCTGCCCTCCTCCCCAAGCCATTCTCTCCTGTCAGCGCCCAACGGGATGCCCCATATCCCACTGTTGCTCCCCATTCATGAGACACACTTGCCTCTGATTGGTTGAGGAGGTCACAGATCAAATGGGGATCATAAATGTAAACAGGGGAAAGCCGTTTTGATGGATTTGAGGGGTGATGAGTGCACTCACTAATACTACAGATTAAGTTGAATTTCTACATAACAACTGTATTAGTACACAAAGAAATGCAATGTTTTTTTTTACAGTTAATCCAAAGATTCTACTGATCTTGCCACAAGGGGGAGTAGATGAATTGAAGAAAGCAGTCCTAAAACAAGATTAAAAACATGTTTAAAAAGAGGCCACCTCAGCACATGGGCACACATGTGAAAAATGTTCTCTATTGTTGCCATCAGTAAACTGTTACTATGTACTAAGAATACAAAGAAGGAAGAAAGACTGGTTTAAATAGAACACTTTTATCAAGGACTGCTATTGAGTGATGAGCTTTTTTGATCAAGGGCAATAATCAACTATTATTGAAAACTTGACCAAGAGCCAAACTGTTTTAGTGGAGCAGACATTCTGTATTTAGACCAATTCAAATATGGTTTAGGCTACTTCCTGGTGCTCTGAGAAGACATGATATGGAATGTATGACATTTGAGCACATGGAAAACAGTGCTGTGTTTATGTGATCTTAATAAATGACTCAGACAATAGAGGGAAAAAGGACATAAGTTAATTACATGTAATGTCAGAGAGTTGAAATCAATCACTATTTCAAAGGGGCTTTGCTTAATGTATAAAGTTCATCCCACACATATACAGAAATGTGATCTGCATGTGCCAGGTCAGGTTAGTTTGGGAAAACACTTATCCTGTTATCGTGTGTGTTCAGACTTGACTGCAGTGATGGTTGGGGCGTGTCTCTTAATGAACGGCTCATATCATTAGAGCTCCTGAGAGAATAGTTGAGTCTATATTAATCAGTGGCATCCTAAATACCCCATCTGTCTCTGCAGGATTAACGATTCATTGTTTACATTCAGGATTTGGATAAACATCTGACAGTTGTCATAGATCAAGAGTAGTCTTTTTTTATTTGGTTGATCAAAGCAAAATTACATCCTA
>JAVQJW010342133.1:0-13208 GCA_036025195.1 Hypseleotris klunzingeri
TCACATGTTAGAACTGTCATTATATGTTTGACCTTCACTTTACATGGGCAACAGAAATATGAAAATGATTATGCCTATCAGAGTAAAAACACAAAATATGTGTTCACAGGTCAGGATCAAAGTAGATGCAAACACATAATTAAGAACCAAAAGGAATTATGGAGGTTTGAAAACCAGTCATTAAATAAAAGAAAATAAACAGGGTTGCAAAGTGTTAATGAAAACTGTTTATGTGCATGTTTGCTAAGATTTATGGCAAGGTAATAATTTGTGGTGGGTGTTCGCAAGTGCTGTTCACTGTAAACCCACTGACCCTGTGCAACCATTTGCTCACACTTTGAACTGCCAACATATTTCCCTAGGGATAATTAGGCAATGTAAGCTTTTCTATTTTAACATAACAAAAATATCTAAACAGTCAAAACATGTGTAGGCCTATACTTAGGCGACAATTTAACAATAGTCTATATTAACATGCCCTCATGAACATGGCTGTAGCCAGTAAGCCAAGCACTGAGGTTAGAGGTCTGAATGTAGGCTAATCACTATCCTGACAAGAGGTGCAATATTTTAGACATAACTTACAAGAATTAGGCTATTTATTTCACACACACACGGTCATAGAAATAAACCAGTTCTAAAACAAGACTAAAACATATCTAAACCAAGACCAAGGGGAAAGAAAGACTAACACAGGTTTTGACCAGAACAAAACCATGACAGAACTAAAAATTAAAAAGTAGTCCATCCCAGGACTAAACCAAGACTAAACAGCATCTGACTTATCCCTGAGTCACCCCGAGGGTAACCCATTTAAGATGTAATTATTTCTTTTGTGCAGGCTACAGCACTCGTGAAAAAGTATATTCTAACTAACATCTCTATATCTGTGTTACTCTGTTATAGACTGCATGATACTCTATAAAGGTGTACACATCATGTTTAGATCATGGATCGATGGTGTATACAACAATCTCGCGAGCTCCTCCGATTTGGCGCGGGAACAAGCCCGGAAATGACGTCAAGAGCTTGTGATTGGCTCTACACCAGTGAGCGAAGAAGCATGCTCAAGGTCGCCGGCTGGAAGAGACAGATATCGGCCAGTCTGAGAGACAGGTCTCGTGTGCCACGGTGACTCTGAAGGCGCTACTTGTCCGGTGGAAACAAGGTGTGTATTCACTCTGTAAATTCTAGACAAAACATTTGTGATTAGCACTCATTTATAGAAGATTGTTTAAAGCAGCTGCTGTATAGACAGGGGCTACCATAACCATGTGGGTTTAAATAATACAACAGAGCAATAAAGTAGTAACGCTAATAGTTTTGGCAACTTCCCTTGTGGTGTGTGTACATAATGTCATTAGTCTGTCATCTTCTTTACCGTGATAACCGTATTGTAACACCTCCCTTCACGCACATGGCTCGTACCCTGCTGTCAAATGCAGTTCCCCAGTATCACTATTACACAGTTATAAACTAGTATTAGCAGCAGTGAGGGCTATTGGGTTTCAAGTGAACAAGACGCCATCACCAGTGAAGCCAGTGGTCAAGTTCTTCTAGCTTTGTCAAGTGTTGAGATAGTTTGTGTTGCGCGTAATTATTACCCTACTTCTTGGTCAGGGTTACTGTGTCAGTAGGTAGACATTACATTGGCCCTGTTTTCTGACCTTGACTGAAGACAGTGCCAGCTGCAGTGATAGGTTATCTATTGTACAACTGCCATAACTCTAGTCTAGAAATCTCACAATAACGGTTTTGGCAAGGTAAATCAATTCCTGTCTATAACCATAAAATGCGGGGTTACCTGATCTGAGATACAGGAAGGCTGGGACATGCTGTTGGGCATGTTTGGGCATAATCTTGAGGCTGTTTCATTTAATTGTCATTTGGTGTCCATTATTTGCTCTCAAACTGTATTTTAGTTCACAATGCGTTTCCAAAACAATTGATTGAGTTTGAAAAAAATGGATTGTTATTTTTAAGTTTCAGTGTTAAAAATAATCAAATTTAATTTAATTATCTCCTACAGAGGACTCCTGCATCATCCACACATGGACCCTGTAGTGCCTTCTAGTGTCATATGAACTTCACATAAAATAGTTATTCATTTTTAAATGATCAGTTGTTGTGTGTGTTTGATAATGGCTTTAACTCAATAGTGCAATAAGGATTTGTCGCCTGGTTGTTCTGCATCTCAGCTCATTTTTCCCATGAGAAGCTTTTCCCAGTGTGACTATCACATGATTCCCACTGCACAATGACTCCTCCGTACCCCTGACCCCTTCACTGCCCTCCGCTGTTTCTCATTTTCTCTGTAAGTCTGTCTCTGTGATCTTGATCAAGCTTTTCTGTTTAACTAGGGTAGCATGTTAAGTTCAAATGTATAATAACTACACAGAAAAAGTAAAACTTTGCTCAAATTGTGTAGTAATCATTCACAAGAGATGTCTTACATTGTCTGAATTTACTCAAGTAGAGCAGGCCAGACATTCACCTCTCATTGACAATTTCACATAGATACAATTTAAGAAATATCAAAAACAATTTAGAATTTGTAGGTTAAAGCTGATTTAAATATTTTTGCATTAAGACAATGGAGAAAGGAAAAAAAAAACATTATCTCAACACACCATTACCGGTAGTCTTTTCAGTGTATGTGTAAAGGATGTAAATACACTAACAGTAGTTAAAACTGTAATATTTTGGTAGAATTAAAAAGACAGAGAAATGTAATTTAATATAGATTTCACAATGAGAAATAAAACATGTTAAACTCTACCTGTGGCTGACATGTTGGTGAACATGATTTCCTAGTCTGTGTCATTTATTTAAGGGTGTGGCCCAAGTTTATCTTTACTGCACACATGCATCATAGAGCTGTTCAATGGAAATGAACAGAATACCAACATCTTTATCACAATTTTCTAGACAAATGAACAACCTTAATGTTATATTTTATTCTGATCCTGAATTGGTGATTTAAAAATGAGGCTTCTCCTATAAAAGTAGCTAATCTGTTTAAAGTATTAGGTCTTGGTATGATTGGCATGTTAGATTATAGATGTAGCTTTGCCCACCCTTAAGGACCAGTTATTTTTACAAAGCCCACTTTGACCCCATTTATTACTATTTCGTTAGACTCTATTGTGAAACAAATTGGTGTGTTATACTTCATAACTATACGTTGAAGTTCAAGGTCTCCTCTTATTGCAGTAAAAAAGTCAAGGCTGTCTTCAACTAAGCTAAAGTTAGCTGTGCAAGAATAGCATCTTCTGAGTGCCATTGTATGACTATGTTCTGCCTCCTCTCTCACCACACATATTTCACTCAGAGACACAGTATTTGGCTTTGATTTAAGGTTAGGTTTGAGGCAGTTGGTGAGAGCCAAGCAGTGCCAGACTTTGGGCTATAAATTAGGACATGCCTCCCTTTGCTTTTCTGTCCCTGTGGCAGTTGGCACTCTAGTGTTCCTCACGCAGCGTCGCATATTTCTGTTTAATTTTGTGGCCTTGTTCTTCATTAAGCTGCGCTGTTTGCTATACTGTATTATTTTCTTACTTGTTTAATAACACAAGTCAAGAAAAAAAATAGCTGAAAGATTTTACTTAATTAGCTTTAGAAGAAAAACAGACACAAATGTGATATTGGGATTGTAATGTGCAATGATACGTAAGTGGATGTCCAACAAACCAATGTCTTAAAACAGCTTTTTCATTTCATAGTGCCTCCCATCAGTTGGTAGCATGGTGCATTGTCTGTGAGGTTTAAACGTAAAAGGCTATATAGAAATTATGAAACTCAAGACCGTTATTTTTCACAATGAAAGGATGTTTGCTTTCTCTGTTGTTTATTAAATGCAGCAAAGGCATACTTGCTTTTTGGATCACATTGGGCTATATAGTGCTGCTTTTTAAAAACATTTAGAACTAGCCATACTAACCTAGAATATGTATAATTTTTGCACTGATTCACTGACTGGAGCCTGGGGCACCTTGAACCTACGTGGGCCTCTCCCTCCTGCAGACCTACATGTACATGGCTCATCTTCCTCTGGTGGTGGATTACAGTATTTAAGAAAATATACATGATTCTTCTATTTCATTCCCCGCTCTGCCAAGTTGAAACCATGCTTTGTTTGGCTTGCCTATACATGAAAGTTAGTGGGAAACTTTCACTGTATTACTTCAGCCTTGACTTCACCTGCAGAGTTCATGCTGGACACCAATGTGTTCTTGAACCACCCCATTCCCAGAAATAAAACAAAACACTTCTTAAATACAGTACAAATATGTTGTTTTAATGGAAAAGAAGACATACTCATTTTTTTTCTTATTTAGATTACAAAGATGGACCAGGCAAGGTCGACAATCTCTAAAATTGTAAGTACTGGCTATTTTTTATTTCTCTGGTTTCTCTTTTCTGAAACGTATAGATGTACAAATACTCTATATACTGTATATATTTTACAGTTTAATGGGGAGCCCCACTCGTACACCCGTTTCAACCTGACCCAGAACATGGAGGGGGACAACAGCCAGGTGGAGATGAAGCTGTCCTCTGATATGGACGAGGAGATGGGGGGCAATGGTACGGCAGAGCATCTCAATCACAACAACTCCAGAAGCAAACCTTATGTGGCTCAGAAGATGGCACGAACTCCTAAGCTCTTCATGGCAGCTGCTACAATCCTTATCTTTATCATTGGTAAGAGCAGCACAGCCAACAAAATGAGATCTCTATTTCATGCATAGTGAGATAGTCGACTTCTCTCTTATATTATTTTTGCCATTTTTTGTTTGGTGGCAGGGTGCTTGATTGGCTATTTGGTTAGTCCAAAGAAGGACACAGGAGTCATTCCTGTGTGCACCGACACATCATTTAAACCAATGGCTGACGCAAGTGTTCAGGAGAGAGGTGCCGCTCCCCTCATGGACTGGGATGATGTCAAAAAGCTTTATGTTGAAAAACTTCAGACTTCAAAATTTGAATCTGTCTTCAAGTAAGTCTATTTTATATTTGTTCGGTGGAATTGACTAAAGTGCATTCTTTGTTCACTTTTTGTAATTGTTTAAACTTTAAATTAGTGCCTTTGCAAGTGCCAGCCATCGGGCAGGTTCTCCGGGTGATGATGGTCTGGGAAACAAAGTACTTAAAAAATTCAAGGAATATGGCACGGGCACTTGGACCGACGAGCACTTTGTAAAGATTCAGGAGCTCTCTGGAACAAACAAAGTTAGCTTTAAGGGCGAACAGGTGGAACTGGAAGGATTTCTCTCCTACAGTGCTTCTGGAATAGCAACGGTAATCACAAATAACATTAACACAAATGCACTTTTTGTAATATATTTCTGACTTATCAATATATTTTTTATAAGGGTGCTGCCTTGTTTGCCTATTATGGAAGAGAAGGTGACTTCAGCTTACTCCGTGACAGAAACATCGACATGAACGGCCGGGTCATGTTGGTCAGAGCTGGGCTTATCAGTTTTGCTGAAAAGGTTTGTTCATTAATATTCTGTAAAAATTTAGATTCACAAAAATATATATATCTTGTAATTTATTGACCATGTAAAATTATAAAAAAGTGTAATTATAACATGCATATCATTGTTTGCATCCTCACAGGTTGCCAATGCAGCTAAAGTTAATGCCTCTGCAGTGCTGATCTACGGTGACCCATCAGATTATCCCGTGGGCCCCTCCACAGAGCTGTTTGGTCATGTCAGTATTGTTTATATTTTTAATAGATTTTTGAAACTCACCGTTTGATGTTTATGGTCAACTTTATTCTCTTCTAGGTCCACTTGGGTTCTGGAGATCCCTACACCCCAGGCTTCCCCTCCTTCAATCACACACAGTTCCCACCCATCGAGTCTTCAGGACTACCTAAAATTCTAGCTCAGACTATCACTTCACAATTTGCTACAAACATTTTAAGGTAAGCTATTCTTACAATTGAAATATCTTATACACAGTTATATAAATCATCAAGGTATTTTTTGTTGTTATAGACAACTGGGTGGTCAGGAAATGCCAAGACAGTGGGGGGGCCTTAATAAACTCGGAGGTGACGATGATCTGATCACTGTGGAAGTGAACAATGTTTTAACCGAGAAAAAAATCACTAATGTGTTTGGAGTCATTAAAGGCTTTGTGGACGCTGGTACAGTTTCTAAAATGTTTTTGTATTATTGGTTTAAAGCCTTATTGGAATGTTTTTAAAAAATCTTGTAAATCTTTAGATCGTTATGTTGTAATCGGTGCCCAAAGAGATGCCTGGGGTCCAGGTTTTGCCAAATCTACTGTAGGCACTAGTGTTCTTCTTGAAATGGCCCGTGCAATCTCAGAGATGAAAAAAGGTAAGAATAAATTTTATAGTGCCTGTTGTAATGTGACTAATTGTAATTTCTTGTGACAGTAGTTACTGTGTGTCATCTATAGGTGGATTTAAGCCCAGAAGAAGCATTGTCTTTGCCAGCTGGAGTGCTGGAGAATACGGGAGTGTCGGTGCAACAGAGTGGCTGGAGGTTGTAACAACAACATTGTTAAAACATGGTTGTCTGTTGGTTGTATTGAATGATGTGACTTTTTTGTGCAGGGTTATCTCTCCTCTCTGAATATGAAGGCCTTCTCATATGTGGATCTCAATGGAGTTGTGACTGGTATTTAATAATGTCTTCACAAAGCAAATTTACCAAAATGCATTTTGTAAATTTAAACTGTTTATTTCAGGTCGAAATGGATTTAAAGTTTCTGCAAGTCCTTTGATGCATACTTTGATTCTGGGTGCTGTGAAAGAGGTACTTCGGCTTTGTTTCAGAGTTAGACCGGTTAATACTGTATTTTCTGTTAGTGTTTGTTTCAATAAAGTGAACTAATGTGACTTATGTTTTAGGTGAATGCACCAACAAGAGAGGGAACATCCATCTTAGCTCAGTATGGAAGAAACAACTTTGACTCTTTGTAAGTGTAGTAGCCTGTATTCTATGCCTAATCCCAACTAAGTAATAACACAGAAATTGATGTAAATTTCACATGTTTAGGTTGGAGCCCATGAAGATGGATACTGCTGCATATCCCTTTCTTGCCTTTTCTGGGATCCCCGCTGTGTCCTTCAGATTCACTTCTGAACATTTGGTAAGTAGACTCGGTGAGTAAAATATTCCATTGGCTATGTCAACTCTTGATTATACATATTAGTTTTGTTTTTCTTCAGGATTATCCTTATTTTGGCACAAATTTGGACACACAGGAAAGACTGAAGACAACCACTACTAACCAGATCTCTCAGTTTGCTGAGGCAGCAGCTCGCTTTGCAGGTCATATAGCTCTGAGGTTGGTTCATGATCATCTCCTACAGCTTGACTTGCAGAAATACACCAGGGTTATCCGCACACATGTTGCTAAAATCAATGGAAAGGTGGCTGAGGTTCAAAGGGTAAGAGTTAACTTAGAGAAATATTTGAACACATTTGATATATTGGAAGTAAACCGTATTGGTGACATGTGTTTCCAGCTGCGGCCCCAGGTTTTGCCAAAGGCTCTCACCATGCAGTGGCTGATGTCTGCGTCTGGCTCCTACAGTCGAGCTTCAGCAAACCTGGCAACAGACATCAAAAACAGTGACCTTGAGGATGTGGAAATGTGCCGCATGATCAATGATCGCATCATGGCAGTAAGTTATTCTGGGATAGGGTAGGGCTTTTTTTATGAAGGAAAATGTTTTGTGTCCTGTTATTATGAAGAAAAACGAACAAATTGTGATTGTCTTTTGGTTTCAAGGTGGAGAGGAATCTCCTGTCGCCCTACGTGTCTCCCAGACAAAATCCCTTTCGTCACATCCTTCTGGGCTCAGGGCCTCAGACACTCACTGCTCTCATGGATCACCTGGAGGCCATTAAAAGTGAAAGTCCTGAAGCAGATGCTGAACTGTTCCGTAACCAGTTTGCCCTGGCCACCTGGACCATTCAGGGCTGTGCAAACTCCATAGCCGGGGATATATGGTCTTTAAATAATGAAATTTAAAATACCCTGTTGGGTAAAATAGGGCAACAAACTGCAATTCTAGAACAATTTTACATGGTTAGTGTACACTAGTACAACTACAAATATAACCATAATCTCTGGCCCCCATAAAAAAACAAAATTAAGATTAAGACGAATGCTCCAGACCTGTTCAGATTGAGGTCATTTTTTTACTTATTCATCTCAGAAGTTTTACAATTTGTTTTATTTGGAGATTCACAAAAAGTTTTACATGCACATTTCTAATAACCAATTAATTGCCACTGCAGTATAAAGTCAAACTGTGTGCCAGCTCAGATCACTAACACAAGAGCAGTTCAGCTGTTTACAATCATATCCATTAAGAACAGCGCTCTCTGCTGTAGCCTCATGTTCAAACTTGGGCTGGTTTGCAATGGCAGCTTTAACTTAATACTGTGCCATAAATTTACTCATTCATTGTTACTAATACTCGGTATTATTGGAACATGTTACACAGTTTAAAATCTGCTACTGAATTCTATCGGCCTTCAAAAACTGTGGCACTGAAACTAAATGTATGCCTATTTATATTTTATTTATTTATCAGTGGCAGAGTTCACTATAAATATTTTTTATTGCCTTTTATAAAAAATATAATTATCGGGAGCAGTGCCTTCCATAATTATGACAGTTATACTGTCGAAACGACAAAAGCAGCATCTGCTAAAAAGAAGTGTATTTGACCGATGACTAAAGAGCGCTTGCCAAAGAGAACCTCTGTGACGTCTTGTAAGCTGAGTCAGTGGTCAGCAGTGGGTCGTCTGGTTCATGTACACTTCAATCTCAGCATTATCGGGTGCAGTGTCTCCCATAATGATCAAAAGAAGGTAGTTTTTGCCTACCAGTGTATGCCTATATCGGAGGCAGTGCCCTCCATATTTCACTGTAGGGGTGCAGTATTTTTTATTATCGGGAACAGTGTTTCCCATAATGTGTATATATGAGATATGATGATTGTTTCTTCATGCTTATGTCATACCTACTGTAGACACTCCTTAGACAGAATAAAACTGCACTTGAACTGGAGGTGAGGTCTAGTATGTCTACGTATATAGTATCTTCAACCAGCTTCTGTACAGAAATCAGCATGTCTTATTCAGTTTTAGGTCTCTATAGTTGTGTTACACAAATGCTAGTGTTTTGTGTTTATATGAAAGTGTAGGGTCGTTGTGGTTACTGGGATGCGGTCCTCGTGAAAATTGTGTGCAGTATGGGGGTGATCAATCATTCTGAGCGCATGTTATTTCTGCTTGTTGGATACTTGATTGAAAAATGTTACATTGTGCCTTTGTCTTTCACATGATGCAGACAGTCAGTATGAATCTTTAGAGTTTTTTTGTCTCTTGACACATACCCTATATATATGGGTTATAGAGTTGGAACTCTTTAAGCAATTATAACTAACTTTATATATGGGTCAAATGTCTACATTCTGCTGATTTGTAATTCAAATGTTAAAAAATGTGGAAAAAAGCTTCACAGTTGTGAAAGTGCTTTCACTTTTACACTGTTCAAAGCTTGTTCACTTTGTTTTCCTGCTGCAATAAATCACTTTACAACTATGATTGTAATGTTTTTGTACAGCACCCAGTTTTATAATGATAAAATTTTGACTAAACAGGCGTACATTTGTTGTCATCCTCCGCTAGATGGCGACAAGTTGTAGCATATTTCCTTTGTACGCCTCTATTACATTGTATAAAATGTAATACTAGTTTGTTATAAAACGCTACTAATGCTGTTGAATACAGTATATTAGATAACTACAGATAACATCGAAATATAATAAATCCACATGTTTTTAATAATTTTAAATACACTGTTTAAAAATCTTTATTTTTGCCACAAAGTTAAAAAAAAAAAGTTATCTTTGGTTAGTTTGTAACAGACCGGCCTTTTAGCAATAGATAAATAGTAAATAGCTAAATTTATACTCCCACCACTCTTGCGTGTGCTGTTCCTTTAATGGTGAAACAATCTTTGACTGAAGTACAGATGTCTCACTTCTCTATTCTTTACTTTTAGAAGTGGATTACACCTACTAATCAAAATGGTATTACAATTAAAAATAACTGCTAAAAGTATTAAACTATGTTGTTTTTTATTATTACGTTTGTACTTTTCTTTAAGAGCAAAATCATCCTTCTGTAATTTGTATGATATATCTAATTTCCCGTAAACGATCTTTGAGTTGTACAAAGACGGCAAAGACTTGACGCCAGCAGACAAACACTGCTCAAACCCACGGCTGCGGAGTTGTTAAAGCGTTCACCGCTGGCTCTAAATGCTACATATCTTTTCTGACAGTTCTTTTCCGTTTAAAGGATTAATAATGTTAAGTTTTACAAAGTTGTAGTCAGTTTCTTGGAGCACCGGAAGAGGAGGTGACAGAAAGTGACAAGAGCGGAGATTGACAGGTATGGACACATGCTTTGTCACATACAGACTATAATCTTGCTTTTACAAGATAATTTAGACATTGCATTTGTGAAGTAAAGGCTGATAAAATACAATGGGAGATTAACACTTGTTAGACACGTCTCGTGTAGTGTTGACTTCTTTAGTAGGGTGCATGGCGGGAACAGGCTAACAGGTGAGAGCTGCTGTCACTAACTATTGTGAAATACTGCAACATTTTGTTATACAAGCTTTTCAGTCAGCATAGGTCTAAACAAGACTAATCCATTGACAATTGTCACTTCACTTATTATTCTCAGGTAATAAAATTGGAAAACTACTAATTGGCTACACTAAGTAGTGGCACAGACAATGTTGGCTTTACAAGTACTATTTCATACATCTAAACCAAAACTGAACCAGGACAACCAGGGCAAAATTGGGTCATTGTAATCAAATGTATGACATGTACTCCCTTAAAGCTCCAAATGTAAATGAATAGGTACAGTTCAGTATTATTTGTGAGGATCTTTATGACATATAAGACTCAACATACTTGGTGTCATATATGGGGCCTGAGGGCTCCAGAACAAAGCTCCTTACCTCATGAATAGTGACAGATTATTTACTATATTTCATTTCTTCCGACAAGACGGTTATATTTTTGCCTGGTTTGTTGAATGAAAGATCAGTTATGGGTCAAGGAATCAAATATTGTCAGTATGTCTTTTTATTCAGTGTATAGTTATAACTTTCTAATTAAGCATCTCAGTGACTTCTCCTGCCCATGGCAGGCCCGTTATGCACTAACAGTCCAAAGCGATGGTCTAACTATTCTGGCATTTTAAACATTGCACATGACAAACATTTTAGCAGCCAGATAAACAGGAAAGCTGGTTTAGCTCAATTTGAGTGGTGGTCTACATTATCGTCATATTGGTACATCTTCAGGACTGCATTGCTGCTTGACTATGGCCCATGTGCGTCACCACCAACATGGGCTTGTTCAGTAAAATAGCTTTTCCCCCTTGCACATGCTGCAACATGTTAAAGCTTCCTGTTATACACACTGTTCACAAGCACTCACTATATCCACACTACACTTTTATCTCAGTAAATTGTAATGCATTTTCTCATTAGTGTAGAATTTAATATTAGTATAATCTACAGAATATTGAATTTGAAAAAATATTGTAAAAATTAAATTTTTACTTTCTGTTCCAATTGTTAAATCATAAACCTTAATGATTATCACTTGGCTGGTGTTTATGGTATGTGGGAGATGGATGTCTGTCAATATTGGCCGTGTGCCCAGCATTTAGCAACACTGGCTGAGTGCCAGATGAGTGTGATGCCAACAACACAACAGGATGTGACTGCAGCCTGCTGCACAAGAGTTACACCACATCACTGGAGTTAGCCTTTCGGATAAGTGCACATGTAACTCCACACAGGCCTGCAAAAATCAAAAATCATCCTTGCCTCGCGTCATCTCAAGATTAGTTACTGACTCAGATTTAACAGAAATAACTACATTGCTATCATGACTAAATATGACTCATTTGCAAGTTTATAAATGTTTCATTTGTTTTTTTATGAACTTTATGTATTTTAGAGAAAGCAACTAACCGCAACACTCTTTCCTCTTGTTTTCAAGAACAAGCAGATGGGTCTTAGATAAGTCTTTAAGTACCAGACTCCGTTTGACTCCTCAGTCCCAGATCATTGTGTTTCACATATCAATAAGTGAATGATGAGTGTGTGTTTGTTTACAGTGAGCTAACTGTGCATAGTTCCTCACATAGCTGAATGTGTGAGTTTCCTGACAGACAAAGGAGACAGTTGTGTTGGAGAATAGCTTGGTGTTTGTGGATGTTGTGTGCCATTGCAGTGGGACTGGGGGCTCCTGTTGGCGGCTGGACGATCTGTGGGTGGACTGTGTCCTCGTGTGTCCATCTGAATCACATTTATTCATTCATAAGGTCTTATCCTACACTGGGCCCCTCAGGCATTTCTCCCCAGCCCCCAGGCCTGCCTTGGAACACTGTCAAGTCCACTCAAGTTTGCTTTTGGACATGCTTCCGGTGCTGTGTACAGACAAATTATACCTTACATTATTCTGACCCCACTGATTTACAGGGCACAGGTGCACACTCACTATTTTACTTCCTTTAGACAATAGACAACCTATTAGAGTCACTATTCTCTAAAACACACTACTGTTTCATTTGGTGATTTATATTATCATTTTCAACTTTGGTGTGGAGTGCTGTTGGAGCTGGCAGTTGGAGTTGGGCTCTCTGGTTTCTCCTATCACTTTAGAGTTGTACAGTTCATCAAATGAAGCATACTTTATTTATTAATAATACATTTTCCTTTGTTGATTCCTGCAGATGAAATCATGTGAGCATGTGATGACCTCAAAGCCTGGTCGACTAGAAGCTGGCACATATCTCACCTCAATGGACTGGGGGCCTTGTTTGTGTGAGGTTGACCTTCTGTCATCCACCTGAGAACTACTGGAGGCACAAGACTCCATGGAGCAAATATTGCAGGTAAAGATTTTGCATAACCAAATTATTTGACTTCATAGTGCCATCAGAAAATGCAAGCTATCAAATAAAATGGGTATAACTCACCTAATAGATGGTTGATTGTGATTGATTAACACTGCCCTATAAAAATGAATTTAAAATGTTTTCTTTTGACACTTTAATTAGGTTGGTTAATAATGCTAATGTTTTTTATGGTAAACCTGTAGTTCG